>OV743716.1:117832530-118092530 GCA_928272305.1 Volucella inflata | reverse complement strand
AATTCCATAAAGCTATAATTATTTTTACACTTTTCTTTTAGTTGGTTGGAATACGAATTCGCCACTTTGTATTTCAATTGGTACTGTGTCAAGTCCGGTGACCAAACTCTTAAATGTTCATGGCAGATTGTGGTGCTCAATCCAAGGCATTATAAAAGTCTTAGACACAAAAACTTTACAAGTAAGTTATATAATATTGCCACTTCCACAGACATACTATATGTCATATATTTTTAATGTAACATAATCGGCGTGTGAAAATGGGCCTCGTCAGTAGGGAAACGATATATAGGGAATCCGGAATATTTACGGGATGATTTTTTTTGACGTGTATCTTGAGGATGTACCCATTTTGCAATAAAACGTTTTTAAGTAGAATTATGCCTTGCAATGTTTTGCCTCATGTTGATCAAGCCATCAATAAATTAAATTTTCAGCAGACTCCCAGATTTTTAAAATCTTTTCAAAATAATCCTTTATATTACTTAAAAAAGTACACGTGATTTTTATGAAAAATGACCGGCATTTTCTTCACAAGCCTATCGCTTTTTGAAAAACTTGTCAGAACAATTAAAATCTCAATTTTCATTTTTATGAACCTCCGCTTTAATAATAATCAGTGATTCCTTCATTATATCTCTCAGCTTTTGAAATGGGGTAATTTTATGACCCCTAAAATAGCAAAAAAGTATTTTATTTTTGCCGAAATATTAAGGTTTAAGAAAGCGCCTCTGTGGCATACCTTTCAACACAGGAATACGCAGACTTCATTTATGCCTAGGGTTTCTGCAGTGGTAACTGTAGGCAGTCAATATTGGAAGATGCGCTTTCCAGATATCCACAGTCATCAAATGTAAATAGACTTATAACAACTCAAAATAGCGACGAAAGTTCATCACAAAAAAAATTTAACACGAATTCTGAAAAAGTCTCCAAATACAAGCAAACGTTGTAAGGTCCTAAGCGCGATAGGATATATGGCAAGTTTAAGGGATATTTAATTTATTGATTATTATTGGGTGTGCTTGGAATTGAGTTGCCCTTTCACCTGACCACGACAATTTTTAATTTACTTAAAACAAAATAAACAACACCCTTAGAAACAATAATATAAACAATTAGTTGGTAATAAATGGAGATGTTATCATTATTTTTAATGTACTATAATAATAAAATCCACCAACGTAATCAGTACAGTACTTAACAAAATTACTGAAAACGAAAATTTGTTAGTTGTTAGGAATAAAATAAATATTATTAAAGAGGAAGAAATTAATAATGTAAATCATACTATACAGTAAGCAAAATATAATATTGTAAACTCCGTTATTTTGGCAGAAATTGAAATAATAAAAGATGTATTAGAACAAGATAATATGCCAAAAAGAAATAACAGTGTGTGTGCAGGAAAGGTAAGAATCAAGAGGTGTTGGAAAAAAAAAATGCGCGCAACGATTGGTCGGGACTGTCCTATTGGGGCAGCAGCACAAAAAATCAAGTTCGTAGTAGACATCTGCGTGGATACATTCACGCAGCGAATGCACAACTTGATTCATGGATACTTCTCATTACTCATTGTGCAATGGACTTGTGAATGAGACTGAGTGAGTGCGGATATAAAGGTTGTATTGTGCGTAGTTGTGCTGTCGACCGTCGAAATTCATACTCATTCACACTCATGGATAGGCTAACTCATATTCACACTACTCACAAGGGTTGAATATGCGTGAATGCTTGTGCGAAAATTCACGAAAATTCACGTATACCTGATAATTGGAAAAAAAAACCCAAAACGCACAACAGAATCCCAAAATCGTCTGCGCAATAATTCGAGTAATTCGAATGATTCGAATGCGCTTTCCACCCTTATACAGCATTCACAGGTACTCAAAATAAAGAATGCTATTGGTAGTGAGTTATGATGAGTGTGAATCATAGGTTGTATGAGTCCTGTGAGTTATGAGACCTCGTTGCATCCATACTCACAAGCATGCACAATTCTCTTCACTCAATTAGTGAGGAATCACTGTGTGTGAATTGAATGAGTATGGGTAGTTAATTTCGATGGGTGTCTCATGGGTAACTTTTATGGCATTCATGCAGATCTCTAGTTCGTAGTAAAGTGTTTGCTGTACCAGACCTTAGTGGTCCATTGTAACTGCATAAGTATGTTAAGCACGTACTCATGCAGGCTAAAATGGGAAGAGCGTGCTCGGCCAGTAGAACTATACTGGCCTTCGTCGTCGAAGAGCTTATAATTCTATACATACATACATACATACACATTGTGTGTCCTTACTGTTCACGAAATTTCTCTGAATAAACCAATTCAGTCATTTTTAAATAAATAATAATACTGCCCAGGTACTTATATCTTTGAACCTACTCAATGGATTCTCCATCCACCGTTACTCCATTCCACTTCCAATTCCAGCCACCACCACTTTTGTCTTATCAATATTGAGCTCTAGTTTCTGCGTTGCTAATATATCTTTTCAAACCTTTACACTTTTTTGCACATTTTGTTCACTATTTGCAAACAGCATTATGTCATCCGCAAACACACATGCTTGCAGATAGATTGGTGAAAGCTATCCATAACAGACTCTGTAGCTTTCCATCCTCTCTCGGAATAGGAGGGGGCTTAACACACTACCTACCCTTCAAACGTCTTGAATTTATCTGACAGTACATCGCATATCCTTACGGCATTAAATGTTTCCTTGTATATGTTTTTGATGGCTCGTAAAAATCCTTCCTGTACCCCTTTTTTTGGGAAACTCTTCCAGGTTTTTCCTCTGCTTATCGAGACAAGGGCTTTTTCCAGTACTTGTTGTACCGTGAAGATGTTGTTGTTGGATACTATGATCAGGTCGGAAACTGCTTTGAATTTCTGTTTTTCAACTCGTTCCCCTAACCTGTGTTCTTGAATGCTCTTGTATACCTTAAGGGCAGTCCTGAGGAGCGTTATCCCCCTAAAGTTATCGCATTCGTTTGAGTAATCCTTTTTGTAAATAACTAGAATAATTCCATATTTCCATTCCTCTGGAATATTTATCGAGCTTAAATCTATTATTTATACCAGTTCAGTTTTTCCCTTTTCTCTAAGATATTTCATAAATATCGAAGCAATCGCATCAATACCCGGAGCTTTTTCTATACTCTGTCCAACATAAATTGGCAGTACAGGGAAGTTAGGGATGTTTGTCTCTCATTCGCACTCTTTTGTTTTCCGTAAGGTGCTACTCCAACAAAAGCCCTTACATGGTTTCCGTAGTAAGCATTTCAAATTAGCAAAAATCTGAAAGAATAGCATGGTAGGGTGTCCTTTTGTTTAGATTGAAATTTTAATTTACATAATTTGTTTTATTTTTTATATTCCACACCACCAAGAGGTAAGATAAAAGGCACGACTTGAAAACACAAATTGCACAAAACTCAACTCCTTGACCGCCAGAATGCGCTGCTACTGCAAAAAAGGTTATGGTGCCTTAAAGTCCGTTCATATTTAGGCAGACATGCCAAATTTCAGTGCGATGCTGTCTTAAGTTTTGTTTTAACAGCTGATTGTTGTTGACGTGTTTGGCATCATGTTGAGTATGGACAAAAACGAAGTTCGTTCTCTCATGAAATATTATTTTTTGAGAGGCAAAACGGCGAAGGAAACAAAAGAAAAGTTGGATAAATATTATGGGGCTAATGCTCCGTCAGATTACATCGTCAAATATTGGTTTCGAGAGTTTCGTGGTAGCCGCAACTCCACTATCGATCAAGTCCGCAGCGGCAGGCCCTCCGATGCGGTTACAGAGGACAATGTCAAAAAAATACATGAAATGGTGTTGGCTGACCGGAAAGTGAAGGTGCGCGAGCTATCAGATACCATAAAGATTAGTACTGACAACACACGCCATATTTTGGGCAGTGTTCTGCATATGAAAAAATTATCCTGCCGCTAAGTGCCGCGCATGCTCACTGACCAAAAACACGAACGCGAGAGCACTTCGAAAGAGTGTTTGGACTTGCTGATGCGGATTCGGGCGGACTTTTGGCGTCGATTGGTAACTGTTGATGAAACCTGGATCCACTATTACACACTAGAGAACAGAATGATTGCCCGGCAATGGAATGAAGCCGGCACGAGTGCTCCGAAGCGGCCGAGGGAGGCTCAATGGGTCGGAAAGATTATGGAGTCGGTTTTCTGAGATTGTCATGGCATACTCTTCGTGGACTACCTCGAAAAGGAAAAACCATCAACAGCGAGTATTACTGTGCATTATTGGAGCGACTGAAGGCCGAAATCGCTGCAAAACGGCCTCACATGAAGCGAAAAACATTTTTGTTTGCGCCGGCACATGAGAGCATCACAACCACGGCTAAAATCAATGACTTACGGCTCCAATTGCTGTCACATCCACCGTACTCGCCCGATTTGGATCCCTCGGACTATTATCTCTTCCCAAACCTCAAAAGATGGCTCATCAATAAAAAATTCAGCCCACGCGAGGAAATCGCTGGAATAAGTGTATTAAGCTAAAAGGGGACTATATTGAATAAAATAAAAAAAACATTAAACAATTTTTTTTTTCATTCCCATTCCCAAAAAAATAAAAAACAATAAAAATACAATTTGCATAAAAACACTTACCTTCACAGCAATATCACAATCAAAATTTAGAAAAATACACGTAACATAAAAAAACTGACCGCGCGCTACGATAACCTATGCAAATGAACTTTTTGCTTAAAGAAACGTATTTTCGACAAATTAAAAGAAATGCAAAACATCGAAACAAGATCTCCACGATAACACTCATCATTAAGAACTTTTTTCAAATCTCCAAAACTAAAAACTCCTCAACAAACGCAACGAATAAAATCTGAACATGGACATTGGTAACTCTGAATGCACATCAATTTAATAGGGGTTGAATAGCGGCAACCACAGGCCACAGTCAATCAGTGCACACTCAATCAGTGCACACTCAAATGTACGCTTAATAAGACATGTTGAGTCTACGTCAGATACAATTGAAAATTCAGTGGTGGGTAAACACTTTATAGGAGGGTTTTCCTTTCAATTTAGTATGGTGCAAAATATGGCACGCTACTGATTTTGAAAAAGCTTCCCTATGAGACGTGTACTGCCAATTTATGTTGGATAGAGATTAGTTTGATTCTCCTCAGCGCTGTTTCTAGTTCTCCTCTGCTGATAGGGTTTTTCTGGTAATGTATTCATTGTCCGGATCTACTTTAATTTCATCTTCTGTTTCTTTCGAGTCTTACTAATCTTCTTCAAGAGTTCCTTGAAATGTAGTTTTTTCCCATAGGTTTTTTTTTTAATAGTTATTTCCCTTATGACGCTGTGATTCCAACAAGCCGTTCTCTTTTTACTATTGTATAATTTGTCATATATATGTTTGGCTACATTTAATATCGTTTCCTTATACCTAATCCATCTCTTGTTAATATCTATCCTTCCATTGTTTAGGTACTGCGTAACTTTTTATTCAATCTCATTTTGATATTTTTTCCTTATTTCTTCGGACCTTATTTGTATACTTTTATTTCTCCTTTCATTTGTTTGGAAAATTGATCCATTTCCTTTCCTTCTTCTTTGTCGTTGATTCCGCCTCCAACACAGCTTCTAGAAGATATTGATCACTTCCTAAGTCGTATCCTTTTGACTCTCACATAATCTAAGATCTGCTTTCCATTTCTCTGATGTATTTATGAATGTCTTTACTTATGTGAAAACATAGTATTCGTAATTACAAGGTTATTTAAGATGCAGAGCTGAAGTAGTCTTTTTTCACCATGTATGGATTTTCTCTACTCCATTTGTTCCTTTTACACACTTCCCATTTTATGTTATCAGTCCCCACTCTGCCATTAAAATCTCCATATATGATTAAATCTCCTTTCTTTCTGTCACATTCTTCTTGTAGTTATTCCCAAAAATGTTTGGGCCGTAAAATACTACTATGGATTTCTTTTTTTTTCCTCCCTCTTGAGCAAAGAATATCTATAACAAGAAGGATCACTTCCCCTGAGGCTGAAAAAAAAAATCCACACGTCGCGACGCTACGACGCGTCGTACAAAAAACCAACAACAACGTCTCATTAGATCAAATAGCGCAGATCTATTGCTTTGTTTCAAATTCCAAATCCCATTTAATTTTGCGTTAGTAAGAATGCATACGATAGTCTGCTCCGTCATTTTTTCCTCATGTAAATTTTAATACACCCTGAAACATTTTTCTGAGTAATTTTTCTCCATCCTCAGACTGCAAAACGCTGTGTAATGCATACGGACAAAGTGGAAACAAACTGGTTTTTCTCCTTTTGTTTATGCGTTCGTGATTGGCTAACCCCAACACTTTTTACTATGAGTAAATGCGTGATGATTGTCATCGTATTGTATTTGATTACTGGGTGTTCCGAGAAGAAAGAATGTTTAAATAAAAAAATAGAATATACCTATATTTAAAATTATTGTATTTTATTTTATTTCCGGGAAATATTCTTGTAATGATATCGGTATCATAGTAATGATACCTAAAACGAAGAAAATCAATCCTTTTTAATCATGCCGCTAGGAATGATATTTTATTATTTTGCTCTTAAAACTCCTTTGCTTTTGAAAATTATGATTACCTTAGGTTTAGTTTTTGATGAAAAAAAACATCTTGCATTGTTTTTGGCTTTTAAAATTAAAGATGTACTCAACCCTTTATGATCTTCGTCTGGCAGGCACTTTTTTTATAAAGGAAAATGCAGGTAATTTTATGACAGCAATAAAACAAAAAGGATATTTCTTGGTTTTATGAATTGAATTACTTACTTACTTTAGGTGGCGCTACAGTCCGGGGTGGACCTGGGCCTCAGTCAACAAGCTTCTCCAGCCAGCTCCATCCCTGGCTAGCTGTCTCCAGTTTCGCACGCTAAGTTGGCTGAGGTCCTCTTCCACTTGCGTGCGCCACCTGAGTCTTGGCCTTCCTCTACTGCGCTGTCCCTCGGGAGCGGATTCGAAGACTTTTCGGACCGGAGCATTGGTGTCCAAGAGCACCCTCATCCGTTTTTGATAATGTCCATGCCATAGAGCGGGACTGGGATTATTAAGGTCTTATAAAGGGTGACTTTTGTTGTCCGAGAGAAGGCTTTGCTACTCAATTGCCTTCTGAGCCCAAAGAAACAGCGGTTGGCAAGAGTTATTCTTCGCTTGATCTCAGCGCTGGTGTCGTTGCCTGTGTTTATAGCAGAGCCTAAGTAGACAAAGTCTTTAACTACTTCAAAGTTATATCTGTCTAAGGTCACGTTCTGCCCGAGACGTCGGTGTTGGTTATCTTTTTTGCTTGACAGCATATACTTTGTCTTACCCTCATTGACCGCTAAACCCGTTTTCGTCGCTTCCGTCTCAATACTCGCGAAAGCGCCACTGACATCACGCTGCGTTCTCCCGATTATGTCAATATCGTCGGCGTATGCGAGTAGTTGGACCGACTTTTGAAAGGTAGTGCCTCTTGTGTTTGCTCGTGAGCTTTGCACTATTCTTTCAAGTACGATGTTGAAAAAATCGCACGACAGCGCATCGCCTTGTCTAAATCCTTTCTGGACATGAAAGGTTTCGGTGAGATCTTTCCCGACCTTGATGGAGCAGCGTGCATTCTCCATCGTCATCCTGCACAGACGGACGAGTTTGGCAGGGATGCCAAAACTAGACATTGCTCTGTATAGCTCGTCTTTATAAATGCTGTCATACGCGGCCTTAAAATCGATGAATAAGTGTTGGATATCGACCTGAAGCTCATGGGTCTTCTCTAAGATCTGCGGTAGTGTGAATATCTGGTCGATGGTGGACTTTCCTACGATATGAGATCTTATATGTGATGTTAAGGAGACTGATGCCTCTGTAGTTGGCGCAGTTCAGAGGGTCTCCTTTCTTGAGAATTGGACAAACAATGCTGAGGTTCCATTCATCGGGCATACTTTCGTCCGACCATATTTTACAGATGAGTTGGTGTATGCTCCTTATCAAGTCATCGCCTGCCGCTTTGAAGAGCTCGGCAGTCAGGCCATCCGCTCCAGCAGCTTTATTGGACTTAAGCTTCGATATAGCTATCTTCACTTCATCCAGGTCGGGTAGACGGAATTGTTGGTTATCATCGTTGAAAGGTTGATTCTGCCTGACAGCGGTATTTGGTCCTTCATCGCCGTTATACAGTCTGCAGAAATGGTTCTTCTAAATCGTCAGCATCGACTGCGATTCTACTAGGATGTTCCCTTGTTCATCTCTACAGGCTTCGGTTCGGGGTTTGTTTCCGTGGCATGTTATATTTACCTTTTTGGTAAAACTTCCGAACCTCATTCCTGGAGTAGCAACTGTCAATCGCTCGCGCGCTTCTCATGCTCTTTTTTTTCCTCCTGAGAAATCGGTGTTCGTCTCTCCTCTTCCGCTTATAGAGCTCATGAGCAGCTCTTTTCTTTTTTTTTGCAGTGCCGCATTGCGTGCTTTTTGCTAAGCTGCATGTGCTTGCCGGCATTCGTCATCGAACCAGGGGTTTCGTTGTGGTGGACGAGTGAAACCCAGCACATCAGAAGCGGCATCTCTGATGGCGTTTTGGCAGTTTTTCCAGTGGTCTTCGATGCTTGATGCTGGCGGCATTGGACCTCTTAAGAGATTTAGAGACACTCGATCGGAAAAGGACTCGGCGATCTCTTGCGATTGTAGCCGTCTCACATCGAATTTTCTCACAGCATTAGTTTGTCTTGGCGTAGTTTGGGATATCCGCAACCGTACCTTGGCTACAACAAGGTAATGGTCCGAGTCGATGTTGGCTCCTCGGAACGTACGGACATCCATAATACTGGAGGAGTGTCTTGCGTCGATCGCAATATGATCAATCTGGTTGACTGTTGATTGATCAGGGGTTCTCCAAGTGCCCTTGTGTATGTCGAGATGTGGGAACCGCGTGCTAGCCACGACAATGTTTCGCCCCGCCGCAAAGTCGATTAGCCTGAATCCGTTATCGGAGGTGGTGTTGTGCAGGCTATATTTTCCGATTGTTCCACCAAAGATACCCTCTCTTTGCATTAAAATCACCGAGGACAATTTTAATGTCATGGCTAGGGCATTGCTCGTAGGTCTTGTTAAGGAGCTCGTAGAAGGCATCCTTGGTGTCGTCATCTTTCTCCTCTGTGGGGGCATGCGCGCATATAAGGCTAGTGTTGACGAATTTAGCCTTGATGCGGATTGCTACGAGGCGCTCGCTCACATGCCGGAAGCTGAGGACTTCTTGTCTTAGTCTGCCTCCGACAACAAATCCGCATCCAAATAAGCGCTGCTTTTGCCGTCGATAGCAATTGCCGTTTAAGATATCGCAGGTTTTCTTTTTTTTGTCCGGCCCATTCTATCGCCTTTCTTGAATGGCGGTTATGTCTGCTTTGCAGCAGTCTAGGGCCTCCGCTTGTTGCTCGGCTGCACGTGGTCTATTAAGGGATCTAACATTCCACGTGCATATCCGAAGCTCATTGTCCTTAAATCGTTTGCGTGGGTTGTCAACAGTAAATCCGTCCATATCCAAAGCTTGTTGATGCTTCGTAACTTATGCTTTTTTAAATGGCCGGGCAGTTACCCCGGCGGCACAACCCCCAACCTGGAGGACCAGTTCCATTTTTAATGCCCCTAGGACGAGGGGTCGGTTACACCGAAGCCAGTAACCCGTTCCGGGATGTGAGCGATGCCGTTGGCCCATATAGAGCTCGTCCGCCACCATCTCTTTTCCAAGACCCTGACTAAGTCCTGGAAATAATTACCGGCCTGAGCCCCAAATATGTCGGAGTAGCACGGATAAGGTCTTGTTTTGTTTCTCCGACACTAAACTCGCCATTTGCCCCCTTCACTTCGCAATCTCTAGTGAGATTCCCAGATGGCGCCACGGGGAAGCGTGAAGTAGGGCTTATTAGCAGAGCTGCAAGATGTTCGGCTGTAGAGGCTCATTCTCGTCATTTAAGGAACTAGCACCTGTCGGAAGATGCTACTTCTACGAGGCCTTATACTAATCGTTGCCATGAATTGAATTACGCACCTTAAAAAACATGGGTTTTTCAAAAACCCTTAAATTAAGAGTAAATATTTTTTATTGTATTAAGATTTGATGATATACATATATTTTGACAATTCAGTTTTCGTCATGCAATTCAACCAAAAATTGTTGTGATATAATTAGCTGACGGAGAAGGCGCTTCTCTAGCTTTCATCGACTTCAAGCAATATGATGATGCACATTCAGCCAGACCACCAAGATTATTTATGGAGGCCCTTGAGCAATTGGAAAATAAATTTGCTGCCAATTTTAACAATTTCATAAAAAGCTGTAGCATCGAAGCGAAATTGTACGAATTATTGAAATTAGAATTTTTTTGACAAGACACAAAATATTAAATTACTTTGTTTATAAGGGTGAGAATATACTTTTTAATTAAGAAGTACAACAAAGATGTCAAAATATTTGATAACAAAAAAAACTTTTTAGCGTTGCACATTTATGAAAAAAAAGGTATTATTTTTTAATTTTATTTCACAAACACCCTGTTGTAATGTTTCAGATTCCAAGATGTGTTTTACTCTATTTTGTATCCTTTTCTTACTTATTGTCGTGTTTTGCTATCAACTTCTAACACAATACCAGAATATTTTAGGTTAATTAACACACTCAATTTAATTTTGATCGACGAAAGTAATTTTAGACTTTATAATGATTGAATTATGACAAGTTTATACGCTGAAAGCCATATCACGAATGAATAAGAATAGAGAAAATATGCTAAATGGTAGTTCGATTTAGTGTCGCACTCTTGCGGTCGACCCATGAAGTTGATGTGTTTTATTTGAATTTTTAGTTAAAGATCAGTTGAATGTAGACTCCTACATTCCGTTCCTCCTCGTTCCTTTTCCTTTTCCCATCCTCGGCCATTATTTCTCCACTCGACATATCATTCATCCTTTAGAGACTGCATTTTTCCGTATAGATTTTTTCTTTTTATTAAATTACTAGCGACCCGCCCCGGCTTCGCACGGGTGTAATTTAAAAAACAAAAGACGTGAGGGATGTGAAGTACTGCCTTTGATTATAGAATTTCTTTATAAACAATGTTTGTAGCTGAATTTTGGTTATACAATAGGAACACATTTTATTTGGAAGTGACGCGCGAAAGAGCTACGTATAGCTGTTCATGGGAAAAGCACTCAACGCTTAGGTCTAGGCCCGCATCGTTGAATGTCTGATTTTGTGATTTGTTAATTGTAATTGAAAATTGTTTTTGGACACTGCAATCTTTTGAATTGGAATAGAAGATCCGTTGGTATCAGTGGAATCCGGGGAATAAGCACATTTTTCCAGTTCCACATCCGGTCATGAATTTTGCACTCTATAGTAAAAGTTTTTAGGCGTTTAACCTGGAGACGTGCACAACTTGGGTGGATTAAGGTTTCACAATAAAAAAACAGGACATCCTTCCTTTAAGACCAATTTATGTAAGGGCAATCCAGAAGGCTGCATGTAATTGAAGAATTCTGTTGGGAAATGTAAAGCCCTTTCCTGGTTCAGCACGGTGCCTACAGAATAGTATGTTTGCGCCTGTGTATTAATTTTTAGAGATAATCAAGTCGTTCCCTTAACCTACTTGGTCGTAAGTATGTGAGAAAATAGCTCTCTACTTGAGCCAAGTTATAGTCTTAGAACTTATACTACTCGTATTAATTCTGGATTAATTATTACTTTGTTTTGAAATGCTACAAACAGTGCTAGTGTCCTCAGTAGCAATTGTTAGCAAAAGTGTGAATTTTGCATGAGCGGTTCGGCCTCCTTTCAAAAGTGTAGCTGCAATTCCGGATGATGCTACAGCTAACGGAAGGAGCAAGTTGATAAGAAATGTTATTCCTATACCTCCAGGATCATCAAGAAAATATTACTTTTCTTCGTTTCTGTCAATTGATGTAAATAACGCATCGTATACTTTTCTTTTTAGTCAATGCTCATGCGATTTTCATCTTGAGCTAAATTTTTTTTAAACAGTATAAACTGATCGTAGGAACTTTCTCTTGTGTATTCGGCGTTAGTTAATCCAGGGTTCGTTGTATTTGTAGGCATTGGCAGTCCAAAATCCGAAATATATTTACCCGAAAGTTCTTTTACTATCTTATTCAATTCTAGCAACGCTTCGTCAAAAATATTTTTGATCGATTCTTCCGCCATATTATGCTAATACTTATTCCAGAGAGATACAAAATCGGTCACTTAACAAAACGCTACAATAATGGCAAACAAATACCATAATGACCTCGATGATCTGCAAGTAGTAGCTTCCGTTAATGTGTTGTCCCATTAAGAGTCGTCTTCCTAGAGACCCATCGCTTTGCGTGCTGCTTTATAGGTATTATTAGTTACTCCTTGTACGATGGGCCCTTTACAATGTGAAGCAGCATTCTCAAGTGAAAACATGCACTATTGTTGGGATGAACTACATAGACCCTTCCAAGAGAATTAGTTTTTTTAACTCCAGAGAAACCTTCAACGCGAATCCCTTGTTTCCTTGAAAGGTTTTTATCCGGCCTAATTTTGTTCAGTAACCATACCGGCAGTTGGACATGTGGCAACCCACGTTTCTGCCACTCAACAATCTATAATTGGCAACGTTGTACAACGTTGTATCCCCTGATAAAAAATAGTCTAGTGTGCGCTGGTCCATTTACCCCAATTGACCCTACTGTAAAGCGCATACACAGTACACACGGGCCAATTTCAGACACATTTTTTGTAAATTAGACACTTAAAACTGAGTTATCATGTCACGACCATTAATTTTTACTGGGTGACCAGTCGCATTTTCGAAGAAGAATGGTCCGATAATGCCCCCAGCCCAAAATCCACACTAAACAGTCATGCGTTGTTGATGCATTTGTTTCTCAACAATTACGCGCAAATTTTCTGAACCCCAAATCCGACAATTTTGACAATTAACGAAGCCATCAAGATGAAAATGAGCTTTATCACTGATGATGATTTTGTTCGACTGTAGCTGACAAACCTTCATTATTTTTAAAATATCGCTCATCAATGAAAATGCTTCGCTCTTTCGTATAGCGATCTATTTTTCTAACCCCGAAATGTCAGCTTTTACATTGTTATCTTCTTGTGCATTGTCATCACTGTACTATTAAATGGAGCAAAATTCGAATTTCGCGTGAATTATGGTACACCCTTTATAAGACAAATAATTGCATTAGAAACCTACAATAGTCCAAAGAAAGAAAAAAAAAAATTTAATTTTTTTATAAACATGGATATGCCCGCACTCCACTGGTGGGCTGTTGATTGCAATGACCTACGCATATCTGTGATTTATGTAAATCTCAAGTAATTAGATGTTTGCTTATTACTTCTGTAATAAGAATCAAAGAATAATGATTTATACATCAATCTCTTCAACAGGAAATGTACTAATCGAAAAATAAAGTCATATCCAAATCTGTTCAGGCATTTTGTAGTAATATGTGTGCAAAGCATAAAAAATGCGTCTTTTCAGTTAAAAAAGGCATAATAACGGACTAAAAACCATCCTATGTAATACCGCTACTCACGAAAAATCGATTGATGTATATATTGTTGAGGTATCGTTACGTGTCTACTCGCCGACAAACAGAAAAATGTGTTCTCTTTTATAGATGTAGAGATATAAGAGATTTGTTTATTTTATATTCGCGCAATATCAATTTATTTTCTCTTGCTAACATTTTTTCTAGTACTCTCACGCTTTCACACAATCCTCTCTATTCTTTTTAAATTTGTTGCCTTTTTTATTCTCTTAGACTTTCCTCTTCTTCTTACCTAGTGGTTATACGGGCGATTTAAACTAGTAGGTTGTGTATTTTTGCACGAGAGAACGAGTTACCTAACGTTCGACATGCAATTGACACTAGAAAGGGTTACATGTATTAAGTATCTGTACACGAGAGAAAGAACTCTCAGTCAAGCAGTGACCTCAACCCTCCGCTAGTCGCGGGCGATCTGACAGATCACCTGGGAATATTTGTTGTTACTGTAATATGTTGTTTTATAAGTTTGGTGAGTAGGCAGAAGCTGCCATATTTAAAAGAAAAACTTAATAATGCCTTCGACAGGGCTTGTAAATTATCTGTGTCTATAGTCACTGTACGGTGACTATGCTTGTAAACGAACGTGTAACGTAGCAAAAAACATGACTCCACAATCGGTGATACATTTGCTGCAGTGTTTCAAAGGCAAATCACTTGAATTAGTTCAAATGAGTATTAGGTCACTGGCACCGTGAATCATTTGTGCTTTATTTATGTTATTGGTATTCTGTTGTGTGGTTTGCTTCTTGATACGCTACATTACCTCTCACTAGCTGTTGGCAACAATGCGCACTTTTTGTTAATAGCTATCTAATGGATGACACGGAGGGTTATTGTGACCAATTCGTTCCGCGCGACAAAAATCGCAATCTAAAATTTCAAAAAAAATAAAAGTTATCATGAAAGGGATCGCCGCGAACAATATGACACGTTTTATAGCCGCGACTAGCGGGGGGTTAATGGTACAGAAATTTTGCTTGCGTGTTAAGATCCAATTCAACTTTGAAGTTTTATGTGTTGCTTTCTCCTTCAACGATGTCGTTTCACTTTTGGGGTGAACTTTTTTAAATTCTCAGAGTAAGATAGATTTTGCTGTGGATTTAGGGTTTTTTTTTCAATTATCAGGTTTATTGCACAGACCATTTTTAAAGATTGGGATGCACATTTTGAAATAATGATTTGCATCGAAAATCGTTTTCAAATAGATTTTGTGTGGTGAAAGAATTGGTTAGTAAAATTGCGAGTTCAAGAATATGCCGAAGATTTTTAATCGCGAAGAACCGCTTCCAAACATACATTTATATCGTGGAAACGAGTGTTTATAAAACACTCGCTCGTCTTTATATAAGGGTTTGCGCCTTAAAAAAATACTATGGAAAAAATTGCAGAACCGCGCTGAGGTATCAAAACGTACCGGAAACGTATGTTAGAATTATACAAGACATGTACGGAAACGTGAAAACTGCGGTTAAAAGTTCAGCTGGACTAACGAGAGAATTTCCAGTTAATGTCGGGGTACATCAAGGAAGCGTACTTAGCCCTTTCCTCTTTAACGTAGTATTCGACTATCTTTTAAAAGACTGCATGCGCGAACCAAATGTAACGCCAATTCTCTTCGCAGACGACGCAGTTATAGTTAGCGATAACGTCGAAAATTTACAGAACGCCTTAGATTCATGGAAAAATGCGCTAGAGAGAAACGGGCTTAAAATAAGTCGTTCAAAAACGGAGCGTTTAACGCGCCCATATGCGCATCCGTTGCGACCTGTTCCGGATATAATGTTAGACGGAATAGTTCTTCCTAAAAGCACTATCTTTAAGTACTTAGGATCAATCGTTAACAGCGAAATGTGGACACGACGTAAACCACAGAGTGAGTGTGGGATGGATGAAATGGCGGGAAAATTCGGGAATCTTTTGCGACCGAAAATTTCCACTTAATTAAAGGGGAAACTCTACACCACGGTTGTTAGACTAGACCAGCTCTTATATACGGTTCACAGTGCTGGACAATGAAAATGATTGCATTAGATCTACGCGTATAAGAGGAAGTCTACATATAAAGAATTCGGCAATCGAACAGCTTGAGGCGCATAGAATATGCTGGTATTGCCACGTTCACAGAAGATCTGCGGAAAATCCGGTTAAAAAGGCACTATCAACTACGGTCACTCCAACTGTAAGAAAACGAGGTCGGAAAAGGAATTCCAGGATTTCTCAGATGGCAAATGCGCAACAACGCCTGGGGCTAACCACTGAAGCGATCCAGGACCGAGCATTATGTAGACGCGTTCTGCGGTCTGCGATATTAGCCAACCCCAGCGGAGCAGCAGCAATGCAGTAAAAATGGGAAACTCGTTACGCATAAGTTCGTATAACGAGGAAAGGGTTAATAAAACGATAAGAAGAAGAAGGAAAAGATTGCAGAGCAACTAGGAATGTAAATGGAAGATATCAAAACCAAAGTACAATAAAAAAATTTAAAGATACTTATGTTGCGGGACAGAAAAGAGTAGTTAAAAGCGTAAAATCCTGCAACAGCAAAATGATTTCCAATTACTTTTTTTCTATTACCGATAATGACATTTTTTTATGATTTTCTCCCTTAACCTTCGCTGCTGGTAAAGGTCATGTACAGACGCAAAATGATTTTCTAACAGCACACACGTTAAAAAAAAAAACCAACACAACGATAAATTTGACTAGTTTAACTCGCCTAGGGTAAAAACTTAAAATTCTTTTAACTTTCTACTATCAATTTCTTTCTCTTATATTTACATATATTGCTAATACTGCTAACACTTTCAAACGACCCTCACTTTTTTGTTCTCCTAGTATTTCCTCTACTATTTAATAATTTGTATTTCTTTTAAGTTTGCACAAAAAACCAAATAAGACAACAAAACAAAAATAAAGATTTTAATGGGAATTTTCTTGCTTTGCACTGGTATTCTTTTCATCTTTAGATTCGTGAGCACACCGTTATTAGTTAGATTCCGTTGTAAGATCCGTACGCGGGTTAACTTAACGCTGAGAACCCACAAACACGTTTCTAATATATCAAAGCTAAGTCTACCAACTCTATACGACAGAGTTTATCAACGTGATAATTCAATTAATGTCATCGGATGTAACTGGATTCTCTTTTTACAGCTTTGAAAATGTTTACAGCATAACAACTTTTGGATCGGCATATGGAGTAACTTATGACGACCCGCATGAAGGCTAGCTTTGATAACAGACACCTGATTAGTACCCATATTGTGTGAACGTTTCAACCCTGTGTGAACGACCTAATTGTCTCATATCATCTTCCATCAATTTAAAGGCCGCTGTCATATGCATTTACAGAGACGAGTTATATAAAATCATGTCTAGTTTTACCATCCCTGACAAGCTCGTTCCCCTGTGAAAAACAAAAAGGAATATACAACACCCACGAATTAGGGTTTAATTATTAACTAAGAATTTAATTAATTACATGTGTACACATGAATAGAAGAAAAGAGCTTCATTTACTGTACATTGCGTTTATGCATTTTACTAATGTACCAATTTTTTTATTTTTTATTTTTAAAGAACTTGACTCTCAAATTGGTATGAATACACTTATAATGCCTTAGGATATGTTAAGTTTTTTGGAAAATTGGATAGAAAGAAGAAAGATAGGTCTCAGTGGTTTTTTTGCTCCATAGGTGGCATCCAACATTCAACGGGGAGACTAAATTGTTTGTGAGAGATGGCTTTTTGTTGTATTCTATTCAACTACACCTTTTACTTGATTTTTGTTGACTGAAAAAATGCAAGTCTTTGGGCACGGCTGGGATTCGAACCCCGAACCTTCCGATTTGAAAGTTAGTTCACTACCACTTGGGCCACCGCCACCATTTGCCACTTATGTACCAAATATCTTTAAAAAGAAGCATTCCTTTTAAGAACTAAATAACGTCAAAAATAACAGTTTTCACTTATTTAAATTTGCATTCAAAATCGAAGGATGGAAACAAAGCATGAAGAATTTACGTTCCGTTTTTGACAAAATTTTCTACTGAAAAAAAGTTTCCTTTCTTTATATATAAGCCTAAAAATAAATCGATGCTTATTTCTCTGACCTCAAAATTTTTCGGTGTGAAGTGAGGAATACAAAGAAAAACACACAAGACCATTCTAATGAGGTCGTCTTGTATGGTTTTTAAAAACGATAATAATAAAGTAACTTGTACGAGATGAATGGCTGGCCTAAGCGCCCCTCTATTGTCTAAGATTCGTGGACAAGATTATTATAATATTTGTAGTTATTGTAGAACTTCTTGGTTTATAAAACTGTACACTGGTTCTACATCAAAATTTTGTGTATTCTGTCTTCATTTGAAAGACATCAAAGGAAGCATTTTGTGTGAAACAGGAAAATAAATTAATATACGCATACGAGTTGATATACGGTCGAATAAAATAACATTGGGGTATTTCTGCACTTCTCTCAAATAAATATACCTATGTTACAAAGCTTGATGCAAAATAATGATATTGGACAGAAATCTGCTAGATTTTTGGGAAGCAAGGCACAGGGTGCTTATTCTTTATATATATCTTTATATGTATATCACTTTATATTTCTAGCATTTTTTCATGAAGATTAGAAAGTCTCAGAGAGGGACACTCAAATCCGTTGGTATAGACCTGTTTTCCGCACACTCTGCATTTGCTGCAGTCTACAAACATTAATTACCAAGATATTTAGTTAGCAGATTATTTGTCACCGGTTTTCTGTCTCATGTCTTTTGTGGCCTAATTATTTTTTTTTTCAATTTTAGAGTCTAGATTTTGAACAACAACTTTGACTGATGGTTTACGCTAAGAATTCGCTGATTAAGAGAACTTGCAGTATAGCTTATGAAATTCCATATCCTATTGGAAGTCGGAAACCTATCACTCATAAAAGTTCGATCAGATAATAGACTCCTACGAAATTCTTGTTAGTACTTCATTGACAGTTCAACAATTCTTGCTATTCCCTTAATAGCTCAGATAATAGTGGCCCGATTTTTTCTAAATTCTGCTTAAATTTGTGCTACGTTAAAAGATTTCAAATAGCGCTGAAAATATTTAGAAAGAGTCTCTTATTTGTTAGAAAAACTTAATTGCATTTTAAATGTTGTTAAATGACTTGAAAAGTTAAAAATAGTTTTTTTTTTCAATCTAATAGGTGCGATTCGGTGTGAAGGCGCATCATTTGTCAAAAATTCAAATCGATAGCATACTTTGTTCGCGAGTTATCATGGGCCAAGAAAAATTGGCATATACGGACATATATTGGTATATACACGCACATATATGTATACAAACATTTTCTTCACAACAGTCTATAAACATTACAGACAATTTAAAACGTAATTATATCTGTTAGGGAACGCCTAACTCGTAAATAAAGCACTTTTGTTTAAGTTTAAAAAATGTAATTTAAATTTAAAATGATATTTACTTGCATAAAGGTGGACTGTATTGGCTCTTAATGCACTCCGCACTGTGGTTGAAATCTCTTTATTTCTAGATGCTCTCCGCTCGGTGGTTGAAGTCACTTTGGTTCTAGATCTAATCCGCTCGGTGGTTGAAATCACTTTGGTTTCGTGGTTTATTTGGTGGTCAAAAATCAACCCTTAAACGATGATCCTCTACATATGCCCAAAAAAGGATGCTGTTTGCTAATGCGCATATTGTTCTCCAGACTACAGTATATGAATTAAACAGTAGGTTCACTGCGCAATATTTTTCTTATCTTTTTGTGACCTTGATACTGTTATCCTTTCTATGAATTCTAATTATGCTAGAAGTTGATAGCAACACACGCCAATAAGCAAGAAAACGATACAAAACAAGATAAAACACATCTTGGAATCTGAAACATTGGAACAGGCTGTAAGCAAATACAATACAATGGCAATCATATACACACATTTACTTATAGTAAAAAATTCTAGGGGCAGCCAATCACGAACCCATAAACAAAAGGAGAAAAACCAGTCTGTTTCCACTTTGTCCATATACATTACACAGCGTTTTGCACTCTCGGCGGAAGAGACGTTGTTGTTGGTTTTTTGTACGACCAGTGGACTTCTTCAGTCATAGGGGGAGTGATCCTTCTTGTTATTTTTTATTAGCTACCGATATTTCTTTGTTGCTTGGCTCCTTGGCGATTCTGAACAATATCACTAAATTTTCATTTTCGATTTTCAAGGTGAATGCAAGAAATTCACTTACATTGAGTAAATAATATTAATAAATTCTTGTTTATTAACATTGAAATCAGTTTTAAACATTCCTAAAATATTAACGCACAGCGCACAAAAAAGCTTGTACTTTCTACAGGGTGAGCTATAAATCTTTGCACAATTGAAACATGAATAGAAATAAAACTAAAAATGGTATTTTATTGATCACTTATTTAAGGTAATAAAAGTTTATTGAAATTAATTTTTCAAAAATTACATCGTCGAAATGTGGCCCGTCTCGTCGTTGGCAGTCCTGCAATCGACTACGCAAACTTTGGAAAACGCGCTGACACATGTTGCGAGATATCGCGGCTATATCCTCCTAGATGCTTCCTTTTAATTTGGATATGGTCATCGGTTCATTAAGTTACACTCGAATTTTCAGGTATCCCAACAAGAAAAAATCGCAAGGTGTAAGATCCAGGCTTCTCGGAGGGATATTACCTTTGCGAGAAATCAATTTCTTTGATCACCGGTAAAGTACAATTTGACTATGGCATGTTGCTTCATCTTGTTGCATCCAAGTCCTGCTGTTGTATCCTTCAAATTCATGTAACTGAGGTGTTAAAAACTCTTCCAACATCTTCACGCATTCAACTGAGTTCACAGTTGCGTTATGTCTTTGATTTTATTCAAAGAAATACGGACCGATTATGCCCCTTGCTGATATGGCAGCCCATACTGTGGTTTTAGGTGAATGAAATGGCTTTCGGTGTTTAAGACATTCTCAATGCTAGAGAATCGCTCAAGCCGCCGAACGCTTACGCATAGATGATTTCGGGTCGTTCCTTATTGAACATGGCCGCCCTGTTTGTTGAATATTCATTGTCGATTCTGTTCGGTCGAACTTCGTGACCCAACCTTTGATTACATTAACACTTGGACACTCACTTACACGGCGTAATCCGTATTCAATTCTAAATAGGCGTCGTACAGTAACGTAGGAATCGTTGTTTTTGTAAAATTGTTTTACACAAAAAGCACGCTGTTCTCCCGTGAAGCGCTCCATAGTGACTAAAATTGCATGAAGCGACGCACAATTCCCCCGCGCGTCCCTTCCTTCAACGGTTATTTAGAAATAAGATCAAGTCTGTTTTAAATACTTGTACTGCACTTAATGTTTTAGAAATTTGCTAATCGCAACGTGGCGGTTTAAATCAATTAAAAAAGGCTTCAGGTGTTTAACTGACTACCACAAATCATTGCTCATTAAGGTCGCAAAATAATATAATAAAAAAAATTAAATAACTAATAATACACGGGTTCATAAAGCGCACTAAAAGGTAAAGCTAATACTGCTATGTACATACATATGTGCCCATATACAATTGTACAAAATAATAAATTTAAATCTAAAACTCCGTAATGTATGAAATTTATTTTCGCTTTTTTTGTAGGTTGTAAATCAAATACAAATATCCTCAGATTCTAAGCCAATAACTAATATGACTGTATCTAGTAGTTACGTGTGGATATCAATTCAAAATTCAGCGCATATAAAATGTTTTCATTCCAATACGTGAGTATTCATAATTGTATTTGTTTGTAGCATATTCGTTTAAAAATAAGTAGCGCCTTATTTATAAAACTATTTATGAATTAACATTTTTGAAAATTTCAATAGACACCAACTTATAACTGAAGTTAATCTTGCACCGGCTGTAAACAAAATGCTTTCAAATTGTGATGATATAATTCGCCAGCACAAGGCTGCTTGCTTACGTGTTACTTCACTGCTTTCATGTAAAGATCTCATTTGGATTGGCACAAGTGCAGGTGTTCTCCTCACCATACCTGCACATGGCTTTGAGAAAGGATCTCCCAATGTTGTGCCTACAGGTGTCCCACATGGTCACACCGGTCACGTTAGATTCCTTACCTTTGTTGAAATAGCTCCAACAAAAAAGAACTCTTCCAAAATGCCTGACGAAGAAACCGCATCAGAATATAAAAACCGAAGGTAATTAAGTTTGAGTTTTTCTTATTTGTTTAGTTTTGTAATGAATTTGAATTAAAGATCTTCAAAACACTCTAAAATAAAATCAGAAGCTGGTAATACATTAATAATATCGGGAGGAGATGGCTACGAAGATTTCCGAAATTCAGGAGCAAATTCTTTAAGTGAAATAGCTGGACGAGAAGATAGTACAAATCATTTACTTATTTGGCAGATTTAATATAATTACTCGAACTCTGTACTGCCCTAAAGTACATATGTTGCTAGTTTGTTTATTTAAACAGAATTATTTTATTACAAAGCTTTAAACTACAATAGTATTTATGTTCGTTTCTTTTGAGTCTAAATCAAAACAAATAAATAAATATATATGTACATATATACTATATATACTAAACGTTTCACTAATGCAATTAAATTTGCAACGTAACTTTGTACTTAAAGCCTTTCATTGATTTTACTTTATTTTAAAACTACTTTTTCACTTAATGAAATTTATATCATACTGTGTCGAATTTATTATGCTACTTAAAAATGGATAGGTTAATTACGCTCTTAAGATAAAGTTAATATTTTTTACAAATGTGTAAGAGAATTTTATATTGTATAAAATCAAAATAAACTTATGTACATATATATGATGGTCAAAATTAATTCACTTATATGTATCAATACATTTAATTATTTATATTTTTAATATCGTAAAGGACTTGAAGAAGCTAAGTCATTTTTTAGCAGTGATTAAAAATCACTTATGTGACAACTTGTTTTAATTTTTTCTTAGCCAAATTTTTCAAAATTAATTGTGTATCTGTATTTGTATATCTATGTTTACTAGTTTAATCAAGTGCAGAAATCGTTAATGTATATTAAGAGCAACCTATTGTTATATGTATATTTCGTTAGACTTATAGAAGAAATAATAAACAAAATAATATAAAAGTATACCAAAACCATGAGTTTTTATTCATTCTACATGTCCTATGTCCGCGATATTTCGATTTTTTTAACATGTCTTAAATTATTTTTTAATTTATTAACTTGCACTAAGAAAACCTAATTGAATACTTAATATAATTTAATAATTTTCAATATTATATGTTTCGTATTTCTATACATTAATATGATTTTTTGTTATACTAATTGTTTTAAGTAAATTATTTATATTCAACCTCACTTTTATATTTAAAAGTTCCAAATCTGCAATTTCAATATAATTATGCATTAGTAAAAGGATTTATTCAAACCTAAATAAATTCAAACCATTGTGAGTGCTAATTTGTAGTCTGCCAGTGTTGATACACATTTGTGCCCGTTTCATCGCTTTTTCCATGACTTTCCGCAAGATTTCCGGTGATAACTGTTCGTATTCCCGTGGAATATTTTCCTTAAGGGCTGCGATTATCTCAAGCTTGTTGGCATAAACCAGCCACTTCAAGTAGCCCCAAAGAAAGAAGTTTGGGATGGTTAGATCGGGCGGTCTCGTTGGCCATGTCAAATCGCTAAAACGGGAGATTATGCGACCAGGAAACGCTTCCTTCACCATATCCATTGTGGCATATGCTGTGTGTGCAGTTGCACCGTCTTGTTGAAACTAAGATGTTCGTTTTCATGGCCCTGTAGCGTTCGCCAGTAACACTGACCGTATTGCCGATGGCGTCCTCAAAAAAATACGGCCCAATCACTCTTCCCGCGTGAACGTCGCACCACAGAGTGACTTTGAGTGGATGTAATGGCATGCGTCACACGCGGATTTTCAGTGCCCCAGAAATGAAGATTTTGCTTAGGACGTAACCACTAAAGTGGAGCCTCGTCGCTCATGATGATTTTCGACACAAAATCGTCCTCTTCGTTGTCGAGATTGAGGATGGCTTGACAGTAATTCATACGCGACTGATGGTCAGGAGACATTAACTGACGCACTGTTTGCACTTTGTACGGGAACATGTGTAAGTCTTTCACTAAAATTCACAGCCGCGATACTCTCCGCCGAACGACCAGTGGTTGCAGTCTGTTCGAGTCGAGTAGCGCCGGAATGTTAGCCCAGTTAGCGCGACACGATTAGGAAATCGACGTCGAAATTCACGCTGCGCTAACACCAATGACCGATTATTGGTCAAACAAATCGACACAATTATTCCACGCTTTTGCGAATTATAGCGCTCCATTGTTTGTCTGTTTGTATACTGCAGCTGTCTAGTTCACAAATGTCAAATATGATTGACGTACGACGCCATTTGCAAAATTATAACATCTTCCGATAGGATGATTAATTTTGCGCCACCTTGTACAACTAATCATTAAAAAAAAATAATTTTAAATCGGTTTAAAATACCAGGTGCTCTAAATTTACAAAAAAAAAAACTGATAAAAGTAATAAATGTGTCTCTTACACAAGCTTAATTTAAAAAAATTTAATTTTTTTAAAATTGTAAAGAAAAATCAAATTTGTCACTCGTATATAAAAAATGAAGGTAATAAAGTGTCGCGGACTGTATGAATGCATATTTGTTGGATATGAATGCTGTACTTAGGAATATACATGTGTTTGTATCAAATGTATACATGCGCTAAGCTAATGTAATGTACTTTTCGGCGGTGGTATGTTTCTATTTCGTTGAGTATTAAGATGTTAAAATGATTTTCATGATTCCAGTTATCTACACATATACATATATATGTATATATGTGTATATATGTAATGCATTTACATATTTATTATTTTAAACTATAGGTCCGTTAGTTGACTTTTATATTTTATGCCTACATCAGTCGTGTTCACTGCACCCTGAAAGCTATACATGCTTTATCCGCCTGAATCTACATACATAATGAAGTGCGGTATTTTATTTCTTTTTTGGTGTTTAATTCTAGTTTGCCACTCTGTTAGTCACAGAAGTGCTTTTTCAATAATTGGTAAAGAGCATTTTACAAAGGGGAAAATCTTGGAAGGTGATAATGGTAAGCGAAACATTCCTTATGAAATTTCATGAGCTACATATATAAATTCTAATATGTATGTTTATAAGTAGACATAAACACGCAATCAGTTTTATTATCAAGAAAATGTGAACCGTGCCCTACGAATATTATGTGTGTGCCACAGATTCAATGTCCAGCTCACATTCGAATGGAGCACCATGAGAAACCTCAAATATGCGATTTATCTGGAGGAACATTTGGTTTTTGTTGTGTAACGGGTCGTAACCATAGCGGTATATTCTTTGCAGAAACTTTAAATTAAAAATAATAAATTTTAATTAATAATACAATAGTATATACTAAAAGTGATAAGCAACGTTTTGGTGGGTTTTTGCGATTATCAGAAAACATAATAGAAGAAGCTCGTGCCAGATACGCATTTTTAATAAGAAATGCAGTGGAGACAGCTGTGCAAAGGGGCCATCCAGACTTTTTGCATAATATTGTATTTCATTCGAGTGTCCAAGACGAAATCGAAAATTTTCAAATATCATCTTTAGCAATGGAAGAAGTTATTGCATCACAAATTTTAAGAGAACAGTAAGTTTTATAAATTTTTTATAAGAATATACCCGTTTTGCAATCATCTTACAATAAAACAAAATATTTGAGGAGTGTGGATAAGATAGAATATTTCAGATTTCCAAAGGATTCTACTTAAATGTTTGCTTAACTACTGGCAGAAACCAAAAAAAAATCTTCAAGAAAGGCCTATCATTCATGCATATAACTGTATATAATGGGTTCTCGTATACTTTACATCTCGATTTATCACCATTGATACATATGAATATATACATATATAATATCATGCGTCTGCAAAACTTAAAACACACTTTTTGAAATCCTTCTTTTTAATATGCAACTAATAATTTTTTGAATAATATGTATTCATGCGAGAATATAGTATATGATATTTCGCCGCTTAAGGTAAAAACAATGTTTACCTAAGTACATTTGCCACCTGAGTGCAAGAACGATATTTTCGAGAAATCGGCAAAAACTATTTGATTCGTAATTTACTAGACTTTTACCACAAGCCAGTTCCATTGCCTTGACTTTTGTCACCTTTGACCCCGCATAACAGTTTTGGCGGCACACGTGTCGATGGAAACTTATAGGATTTGGTCTATAACCATAAAAAGAAGTTTCAAACATAATTCCAGTTTTCCACTAGTTTTTCCGAAGTGAAATGTCTTTATTCCCCGTATTATAATATTTGTGGCGAGAGAAGGATCGGATACTTCTTATCCTTTTATTAACCCTTTCCTCGTTATACGAACTTATGCGTAACGAGTTTCCCATTTTTACTGCATCGCTGCTGCTCCGCTTATGGGGTTGGCTAATGTCGCAGACCGCAGAACGCGTCTACATAATGCTCGGTCCTGGATCGCTTCAGTGGTTAACCCCAGACGTTGTTGCGCATTTGCCATCTGAGAAATCCAGGAATTCTTTTTCCGACCTCGTTTTCTTACAGTTGGAGTGACCGTAGTTGATAGTGCCTTTTTAACCGGATTTTCCGCAGATCTTCTTTGAACGTGGCAATACCAACTTATTCTATTCGCCTTAAGCTGTTCGGTTACCGAATTCTTTATATGTAGACTTCCTCTTATACGCGTAAATCTAATACAATCGCGTTTAGTGACTCCACTAGACATCCTTAACATTTTCATTTCCGCTGCCGTCATTTTGTTTTTAAACGCTTCGTACATTGTCCAGCACTGTGAACCGTATATAAGAGCTGGTCTAACAACCGTGGTGTAGAGTTTCCCCTTTAATTTAAGTGGAAATTTTCGGTCGCAAAAGATTCCCGAATTTTCCCGCCATTTCATCCATCCCACACTCACTCTGTGGTTTACGTCGTCGTCACATTTCGCTTCCATGTTAACGATTGATCCTAAGTACTTAAAGATAATGCTTTTCGGAAGAACTATTCCGTCTAACATTATATCCGGAACAGGTCGCAACGGATGCGCAAATGGGCACGTCAAATGCTCCGTCTTTGAACGACTTATTTTAAACCCGTTTCTCTCTAGCCCATTTCTCCATGAACCTAAGGCGTTCTGTAAATCTTCGACGTTATCGCTAAGTTAAGAGAATTGGCGTTACATTTGCTTCGCGCATGCAGTCTTTTAAAAGATAGTCGAATACTACGTTAAAGAGGAAAGGGCTAAGTACGCTTCCTTGATGCACTCCGACATTAACTGGAAATTCTCTCGTTAGTCCAGCAGAGCTTTTAACCGCAGTTTTCACGTTTCCGTACATGTCCGTACGTTTTGAGACCTCGGCGCGACCCATATGAGATCCCTAGGCACTCGATCGAAAGCTTTCTCGAGGTCGATAAATACCATGTGTAAATCCTTAGACGAATCTCGGTGCTTTTCCATTATTATTCGTAGGCTTTGGATAGCGTCCACCGTCGATCTTCCTTCAACAAATCCACACTGGCTATTATCGAACTTTATTATTTGCCGAAGACGTTCGTTTAAGACTCTTTCGACGATTTTCATTGTGTGTGACATAAGCTTGATTGAACGGTAGTTGTTGCATTTTCGAGTGTCGCCTTTTCCTTTGTATAATGGAACCAAGAAGCTACTTCTCTATTGATTCGGCATAGGTTGTCCACATTTTAATTTATTTAAAAGTTTCGATAGCCAAACGCTGCCAATCCCCTCCATCTTCGACCAAAACTCTGATGGAATGCTGTCTGGTCCCACCGCTTTCCCCGGCTTCATTTTTCCGATTGCTATTCTTATTTCTTCGATTGAAAAGTCCGAAACTTCCTCCTCGAATAGACCAGCTGTCGGCACGATATCACGTGGAAACTGTTTGTTAAGCAACTCCTTGCAGTATTCAAGCCACCGGTCACAAATTTCCTTTTCATTTGTTAGTAAACAACCGTCTGCGTTTTTGATGTATTTCGGCGAGGTTATTTCCATTGAATTTTTTCTCCTCTGTGCAGCGAGCTTAAAAATATTTGGCATTTTAGTATTGTACGACGTTTGAACTTCTTGGATAGCTTGTCTTCTATCTGCCGATCGTGAGGATATTTGTTCCAACTCCTGGTACAGGTTTTCCGCTTCTGCCGCTCGAGTTCGAGCCAAGACTTTCTTTGCGATCTTTTTAAGACGCTCGTATTCAAGAGCCAGTCGAGCTTTTTCGATATCGCCGCTCCGATCGCATTTTGTCCACGCTTGGAATGCACTCTTCTTGTCGGCCACAGCTCGTTTGGTTTCGTCATTCCACCACCACGTTTCTTTGCCGACGTGATGGTATTTCGATATAGTCCCCAGATGGGACTTTGCGAGTGTTATGTATTCCTCGTGCATGCTGTTCCATATTTCTTGCGGGCTAAGTGAGTCTGCTATACCATTTATATTTTGAGGTACTTCTTTAGCCAGGGCGATAAATCTTGCGCTTCGTTCCTTCGATAGATTATACCACCGGATTTTTGGCTTTCCAAACGATGCCCGTGTTTTCGGTGGTTCCGCTGTGAAAAATTCTGTAATGAGCAGACGGTGTTGGCTTACTAGCGATTCTCCAAGTATTACTTTACAGTCCTTAACACGGTTTCTCATCGACATTTTGCAGAGGTGGTAATCTATTTGCGTTTCGTGGCCTCCGCTGCTATAAGTGATAAGATGTCGTTGATGTTTAATAAACATTGTATTTAAGATGGTTAAGCCGTAAGCCCTACAGGCTACAAGGATGTCTTCGCCAGCTGAATTTCTAGTTCCAAAGAAGGATCGGATACATAGGTTTAAATCAAGTCCGTATGCTACGGAATTTCGGATGTCGAGAATACTGGAGTGATGAAATCCGTCGATCGTAAAATGATAATACCCTTTTGTGTATATTGAGTTAGGAAAGCGTGTGCTTGCTGTATTAATATTAAAATAAAATTAATAAACATACTTTGTTGCAAGACGTGGTGTCATATTAGGTATGCTTACCATATATCCTCCTTTCCTACCCTAACCATATTTACTTATGATATCGCCCGAGCTATAATAAACAGTATTCGTTTCACATTGAACGGCACGTAGTTTCCTCTATTTCTTATTTCTCAGGGATTTGTATTCCACATCCGTGGCAGTAATCGTTCCTTAAGTCAAAAGATGCATTTACAATATTTATCGGCACCTTCTAATGACACCGTTGTATGATCTGTATCACTACCATTAATCCATAAAGGTTTTATTGACTTTTGATTTTACGTAGGAACGGAAGTATGTCCTTCTATCATCCCTTACAATTCAATGTAACGAATATCAAACTCCTCTCGTTTTTTAACATCGTGCAATATCACGCTTTCCCCAACTGTCATAATAATTGTGTCGTCAGCAAATGCAAGAGTTGTGTTGTATTTTAATGTTGGAATCTTTTCTTTGGGGTACATCAGCATTGATTTCTTTAACTCCAAAATATGTATATTTTTCTTTTGTGCCGAAATGTACGCTCTTACTACTTTTTTTTTTTTATTTGCAGACTAATCTCTCGTGCCAAACTTTTTCAAATGATTGTGTTTCATTCAAGACACACTTTTATGTCTTTGAGCGCTTTTTCAACAATATTTAGTATTCAGTGTACCTGATCAGTTTTTGAATGTTTCATGTTGCATGTAGGGTGCTTTTGGAAGCTGCTTATGAGTTTGAGGATTATAAATTCAAATCCTGGCGCTTTTGCACATCTGAAGTTTTTATTTCCATTTGTATAACAATGTGATGCATAGTTTTTCTTTTGTTTTACGCTTATCAAATTATTAAGTTCTCCTGGGCGTGGTGGGAAAATTTCTTTTAGATTCTTTGCAAATCTTTCAATGTCTTGCTTGTAGGTTTTTGCACACTTTCGATCCAGTGTACTATAAAATATTTCATCTTAGATTTTGAGAAAGAAGCATTATTTCTTAATCTTTAAGTTCCTAGTTATTTAACCTTTTTAACGTATCCTAAGGGGATCTGGCTTTATGCAAGTTTTTACTTGCTATCGGCAACTTACTCCCGAATTTGGGATGGACGCTTCAGTCTTGTTTTGATGTCTTGCGCATTTTTTCAAAGTAATATTTGAATATCTTTGATTGCTCGAGCTTGTAGTCAAGTTTCTCCTAAGATCGTTTTGCCTTAAGTGTTTCTGTTTTCTGTTTAAGACTTTTTTTATAAGCTTACCCAGTCCGTATGTTTACTAGTTAGAGCTTAATAACATAGATTCTGAAAAAATATCATCACCTTCTTCAAATAACAGAAAATTATTTGAGATATTTTTCTTCATAGCTAAGTACGAGTATACTGGTATGATGGATGAGAAATAAGTGCTGATGACAAATCGAGGAAGTGTAATGAATCGTCACAAATACCTCCTATTTCTTTTTAAACCACCCAGACTAACTTAAATACAAAATTTTATCTTCCTACGTCAACGTTAACCCGTGCCGACAAAACTCTGAAGATTTTAAAAATTGCTGTTTTTAACCCTTTCCGTTATATAGCTAAATCAATTGAAATATCAAATTTTGTATGAAATATTTATTAAAAGAAGATACAGTTACAGATCAGGCAAGATATTTTCGTTTGAGGGTCTTTTTTTTACAGTCTGGTTACAGTTTCTATGCTCCTGAGCACAGCGTAGCAAAAATTGCTTTTGCTTTTCCTTTGCAGTGATCAAACCATGAAAATCTTGCATAAGTTTTACAGCTCTTTCAGCCGTATCATTAACTTCACTTTCATTTTCACCTCTGAATAGGCAACATCTTAATCCCATGTAAAAACGGGTCTCTGGAAGAAATTTTTATCAATTTTTAATCGAGAAAATAAATATGAGCTCTTGACAGACACAAAATCACTTAATAATTTTCCTGCAACAATAAATAAGGTAGTATTATTAACAATTTATTGAAAACAGTATAAAAAATAATACTATTTATTGCATTCCTACTTACTATACAAATAATCAGACATATCTTCTTCATATGGAATGTATCTCTTCCTAGAATCATACAAACTCTCTCTTTGGAAATTCACTACAATGTTCGTTTTGGTTTGTTCATTAACTTCATCATCAAAGAGTGATAAAACGGCAATTTCTTCTGACAAGTACCAAAGGTGTTGACTAAACTTGCTCAGGGCTGCTTTGGAGATCAATTTGTCAACAGTTTCATATTCCTTAAGCCTCTGTAAAAAGCACAAATCTTGATTTGGTGCCTTCACCGCCAGACTACATCCATGGATTGCAACAAACATATCTTTAAAGAGTAAATAGCTCTAGCCATCCACCTTGCTTGATGCATCGCTCCAGGAGGTCCAATTTTAATTTTCTTTTCACTGTCTCCTCCTAAGAAAATAACAGATAGTTCAATCGTGTGACGACATCGGTATATGTTTCAATAGCAACAGGATTAATAGTTTTCCAGTTGTCTTTAAACTTTTTGAACAGTGTGATATCAGGGTTCGCATCGCGTAACTTTTAAGATCATTGTTCAAACGATTGTATTAAACGACGTCGTCAAAACTTTGCTTCGTGTAACACTACAATCGCATCGTCCCGTCGTGTCGTCCATCGTTCAAACTGTAGACAGTTTCAGAAACAATTTGAGAGCTACCAAACAGGTTAAATGTATAGAAAATGGAATTTATGCAGTCACTGTTGAAATTAGTTGTTTTGTTCCGATTTATTTTTTATTTATAATGCACAATAATACAAATTATCTCTAATCTAACTGCGATTATTTTATTGAATTTCGAATTCTTTCTGCAAACTCCTTCATACGGTTATTGGAAATATCTCTATTCGCAGTTTAATTTTGCATCGAATTGTTGTCGCTGGGTTCGGTATCCGCAAAATTGTTGTCCATATTGTGGAAGATACATATGTTGTGCAATACGGCGCAAACATTAGCAGAAATAGACACTTTGCTAGGGTGGTACCTGCTCTTCCTTTCCTCCATTAAGATTCTCCATCGATCTAAGTTTCCTGCCTTAGAATGAATTTGATTGAAGTGTATCTTAGCTGGGTCAATAGATGCTCTATAGGGTGTCATCAACCAAGGCTCAAGAGGGTATCCACTGTCACCTACAATATTATATGTGAGGATTACACAAGGATACAAATAATTGCGTACCTACCCAAAAGCCAATAATTATGGTTGCGTTAGGTGCAGTTTCTAACGAAAAAGGCTCTTTCGTTGGAATGCTTCCAAACCAATGAGTCATGTGCGGATCCAGCGTATCTAGCATTTATTGCAGTTATACGCATTTTATGATCGTAAATCTTAAATAAAACAATTGATTGGACACAGCTTTAGTTCTAACGCTTTAATGGTCTCTCAAACTATCTCTAAAAGGGTACTTTGGCCAACAGAATTCCAAAGTCGTTACCAGCCAACCATTGTTAGCCACCACCAGCTAGGACTTCCAAGCTGAATTGGGGGAATATATGTTAACCGTGAGCCGCTCCATAGGTTTACCGCAATAGTCCGACAGAATTTTCACTTTCTTCGTCATCGAGAAACAACACATAGTAATGCCGACGCATTTTTATTAAAAATTTAACAAACAAAACTCAACAACAATCAACCATTAAGTATGAAACGATTGTAAAATAGCAATCGTTCAATCGCAATCGTTCAATCGTCGTTATTTGACAGTTCAATGAGTTATACGAAGCATTAGTGAATCGTCAAAAACGACGTCGTCCGGACGATTGAACTATTTAGTGTTACACGAAGCAATACAATCGTCGAAACGACGTCGTCAGACGATCGTCGTTAGACGATCGTCGTCTTACGCGATGAGAGCCCAGATCTACTTGTGACATGGTGGATTTTTGTTTCGAACACACATTTTAAAACCAGTTCGTAAACGTGATGGCGGCAAGCAAGGAGTAGTAAATCCCTGTCTAGTTTTTGTTCCAAAAGTACACAAGCTCCTTTCAGCTCCTGTATTAGACGCAGTTGTATCACAGCACATTATTTGTACTTTGTCATCGAGGTTCCAGTCATAAAGTGCGTTCAACACAGCTTTAGCTTGATTCTGGCCGGAAGAGCTCTTCAGTTTGGATATAGCCAGAAGTTGTTCCTTTTCTCCAAATGAAATTAGAATTGGCAGGCGTTATTCTTTAGAACTTCTCTCGTCAAGTCCAGGTAATAATTTCACATCCCAGTGAACGGTCACCATTTCAAGCACATTATTCTCTGATTTTATAGATTCCGCTCTATCTTTTCGACTCTGTGTGCGAATACGTTGAATAGACGATTTGTTTATCGGAAAATTATCACAGCAAAGATCTAGTGCTTCTGCTACAGCTTGAAGTTTAGGTATTTTATTATGCTTAATTGACATCTATCTAAAGCTGCAACTAACTTAGGCGTGATAAAGTTTTTCCTTCCTCTTTTTGTAGTCGTTTTAGAACTTACCATTTGAGAGGTGGATGCCAAGGGTTCCTCAAGGCTTTCATCAGAGCTGGTAAGTTGATCGTGATGTCATTGCGTTTGAATAGAATCATGCGTAGTAACAGATGGCGATAAACCTCCGAAACACATTTGCTCACATCTTTTTTTTCTCTTCATTTAATTTCCTTTGTCTTGCCCTTTCTTCTTTTTTGGCTAATTTTTTGTCTACACCCCCTAAACGCCCTGGACACTCTGGTTCTCGTTGTTTTTGTAAAAAAAATCGTATCTTCTTTAATTTTCATCCGTTCCGAAGAAGAATTGGCGTGTGCTATATCAAATAAATTATCTAAATTGTTCTTCAAGTCCTCCTCACGGCGCTTGTAAATATCTTGTATTTTTTGCAACTCCCTTCAAGCATGGTGAAGATCCACAAGTTTTTTTTCTCATTTAGGTATAGTTCTGGTAGGGATTCTAGCTTTTCCCTAAAATATAATACACTTCCAAATGACGAGACTAGCGCTTTCACTAACAGTCAATTCAACTTCGCGAATGTTAAAAAAAGTACTGAAAGAACTTGACGATTAGACGGTAACTTTGCGCCTGTTATTTGATAATTTACGTCACCAACTAAGAAAACACATTTGTTATTGCTTCTTAATTCCAATGCCATATTTTAAATGTAAAACAATACGCGTTAATCGCGAGAATAATTCAGAACAAATGAAAAATACCGTGAATACGCACCGCTACTGCCGCGCAACATATATGAACATGATTCGATGCAAGTCAAGGGTTATCATACTCCAAATAAGGTAGAAATTTAATTCCGAGTGCTTTAGAGGCAAAAGAACAAATCTAAGACCTATGCGTTAGAAATGTAAAACTAAAACTTAGGGACACCCTAATATATATGTTTGTATATACATTACATTACATTAACAGGAACTGCATTTAATTCCGACAGAAACTCAAAAAACAACACTTTATTCCACCCCAACAATAACAGAAACACCAGTCACTTCAATTATTCGCAATCTAAAAATGTGCATTCAATCTTGTAACTTGTTTTGTTGTTACTGAAGCAGTTTTGGCGAAACGACTTATTGCATTTACATTTGTAACACTGTCAGTGCGTAGGTACACATTCGAGCACTCTCATAACAAAAGCTTAACCATCGTAAAACGATCTGAACTACAATATACATCCAACATTTCTTACTAAAATTTAATACTTTTCGTATGCCTACTAAGTCAGGCGAATGAACAAAATTTTGTTTTTTTGTTTATGAAGTATTACCCTAAATATGTGACGTGGCAACTGGTTTGTTAGATTGTGCCTGTGCGTCAATTTTGCGTCACACTCTAACTTGTTTTTTTTTGCCAAAAGACATATCGACAAAACGTTTGGCTTAGAATTTATCTATTATAATTGTTTAACATCTACATATGCAAAAGGCAAGTTACTACGTATCTCTTGTCAACAATTTTATTTTGCCCTCAGTTTTTGTTCTGACTAAATGACTAAAATTGGTACACTAATCATGAAAGCAACGCGAGAAAAAAGAGAGAGCCGACCACCAACTTATTCAACACACAAGCAGGATCGAGAAGATGTTTATTAACGAATACCTTACGTATCACACAAGGCAACTAATACCCAGTCGATTCAACTTGTCTTGTTGAATATTGTTTTTATTTACATCACAACATACGCAACATGAGAAAAATGCTCTGTTCTCGTAGCTCATACTGAGGCGATGATTAATCTACCTGTCGTTATAATTTTAAATGAGATATGGATATCCTTTTGGCAACTGCAATAATTTATATTCTGCTGGTGGTGAGGCTGTCTGTTAAAAATGGTTATGTATCAGATTTAAAGTTTTGTAGTTTAAAATTGACCAGAGCTGATTTATTTAAATTGTCGTTTAAATATGAGAATAACTATTACACTATTTTGTGCATATATAAACTACACAGCGAAACTCTCACGGAAAGAAAGTAAACAAAAATATCGATAATGCGGAATCAACAATACAGTGATATGTGCGGAAAAATGAGTAGGTAAAGCAGTTTTGCGTGTAGGAAACAACAATACAAAAATGAGTGCGATACGGAAACAACAATACGACCCATTATTCGTTTTTGCTGTACATTTTTTTCTGAATTGTCTTTAGTTCCTGAATGATGTATTCAAATTTTTCGGTTTTAACTTTCATCGTTTTTTCGCCGTCCGCACTTGGCATCAGCTAAGTTTTTCTCTGTGATAATATGGGACATTTGAGTTAGTTGAAGACGAATTAGATTTAACTAACAATAATTTTTTGGCGTTAATTGAAAAAAATATGACAAAAAAAAAGAAGTTATTTACTTGTGTGGGTGTTGTTAAGATGATTTAAGAATGCATAAAAATAAGACAAGAGTATGGTTAAAGCCATAGAGAAAGTACAGTTTTAACGTAAAATGAAGCAAGCGTTCAATCTCAAAACGGTATTACCCAAACGATTGTAGTTTTGGAAAGTTACGTGGTGACAATAGTCGTCATAGGTGATGAATGCGCTGACTGTTAGAACATTATGAGTACAATTGAGGCTTAACTCTGCATTATTATTAAAGTCGAAACCTTTTTAAGTAATGAGTGTTTAGTCTTCTTTGGTAAGATCCTTGATTTTAAAATGCCCATACCGACTGTTCCATTCCGAAAAACTTCCTATATACACTCACATGATCGGAAAAGACTTTTGCGATCTCTTGCGATCTTGTACCTTGGATACAACAATGTACTGTAATCCATAATATGAGTGTCTTGCGTCCTTCAAAATGTGGTCAATCTGGTTGACGTTTGATTGATCAGGAGTTCTCTACGTCCACTTGTGAATATCGAGATGTGGCAACCGCGTCCTAGCAGCATTAGCTCTGAAACCATACCTTGGATACAACAATGTAATCCATAAAACGAGTGTCTTGCGTCCATCACAATGTGGTCAATCTGATTGACGTTTGATTGATCAGGAGTTCTCTAGGTCCACTTGTGAATATCGAGATGTGGCAACCGCATCCTAGCTAGCTACGACAATGTTTCGCCCCACCGCAAAGTCGATTAGTCTGAATCTGTTTTCGGAGGGTTTAGCTTCCGTCAGTACTACCAAAGATTCCTCTTCCTAGCTTTGCATTTAAGTTGCTGAGGACAATTTTATAGTCGTAGTTAGGGAATTGCTCGCAGATCATGGTCAAGAGCTCTTAGAAACTTTCATTGATATCGCCACCTTTCTCCTCTGTGGAGGCTACACACCACTAATTACTGTGAATTAATACCAACTTTACGTGAACTTACCAAGCATCATAATTACCCCTATCAACATCGTCGTTGGCTTTTCGAAAAGAATGCTTTGTAATTAAAAAAAAGTATTATAAACAAAAACGCAAAATAGCTGATTTTTTTTTATTTTAACACGAGTATACGGTTTTGTAAAAACGCACAACTGCGCCCATTACCATTGTTAACAGAACTTCCGATTTTTTTGAATCAGTAAATAAATTAGGGGCAGTTTTTCAATGTCAGATCATCTAGGATTAAGGATTAAACTGAAGTTAACCTCAGAAACAAGTTTGTCACTAAATTTGCTAATCTGAGTCAACTCCATGTTATACCATGTTATACAGAATATAACACGCTTGCGGTTGTAATTTATAAAAGATATTCCATTTTTTCCCAAAACAGTGATTAGTTTATGATATTGAAAAAAATGCTATTAAGTACTGACATAAATTCGTAAAGTTATGTTCTATCATGTAATCGTAATACAAATACTCATTACTGGAAAATTGGAGGAAAATTGTAAGAATCGTTGCACTTTTTGTTTTCGATACACGCTTTTATTCACACGTTACATTATTATTGTATAACAAATAGAGCAATTAATATTTTGATATAAAATTAAAGCAGTCATTTTTATTCATTTTACTATTGATAGTTTTGTATTTGTCTATAGGGGGCATATTTCGATGGAAGAATTCGAAACCAACAATATTGATATTGATTTTGGATCATCTTCGTTGGGACAGCATTGTGCGCCACTACCAATATGTTTAAGAGTAAATGCCATGTACAGAACTCTTGATGGAACTTGCAATAACCCAATACCACAGAGGTCAATATGGGGCGCAGCAGGTCAGCCAATGGAAAGACTCTTACCTCCTGCTTATGAAGATGGTGTATGGTTGCCGAGAAACAAAGGAGTAGATGGCTCAGTTCTCACTGGAGCTAGAGAAATATCAAGAATTTTGTTTGTCGACGCTAAAAGACCCCATCATAAGCACAATTTATTAGTTATGCAATTCGGTCAATTTCTCGCACACGATATTACACAATCGGCTTCAATTCGGCTAGGTAAGTCTATACTTGAAAAAAATAAAGAAGGGTGGTGTGCTTTTGTAAGGGAGTAATACAAACACAGCGACCCAACCTATACGATTAAGTCCTTATTTCAAGTTTTAACAAAAGTTAGTTGTATTATGGATATAACGATGGTATATAATTTATAATTCAAAGGTAAAATAAATAGGTATATGTTACTTTATATAATACATGTTAGAGTCAATTAATTAATAGTATGGAACTGGGTTGCCAACAAAGTGTAATGATTTTTCTTAGAGAATGGAAAAGCTATTGAATGCTGTGCTCCAGACGGCTCCGGAGTTCTACCACCACATAAAAGTCATTTCGCATGCATGGCTATTTCTATTGAGGAAGAAGATGAATTTTACTCAAAGTTTGGTCAGAAATGTATGAACTTTGTTCGTCTTTCACTTTCACCGAATTCTAATTGCAAAGTCAGTTACGGTAGACAGAGAAGCAAGGTTACTCATTTCGTAGACGCATCACCGGTATATGGCTCTAATCTTCAGACGGCAAAAATGCTAAGAACGTTTCATGGTGGGCGACTTATGATGTTTGATGATTTTGGACGAGATTTGCTGCCTTTAACAAACGAAAAAGAGGCATGTGGCAGCGATGAGCCAACAAATATTTGTTTTAAATCAGGTATATAAAAAACGTTTTTTTTTCAACTTACTGTAAGCTTTACATACAAAAACATATTTTTTAGGTGATGGTCGGACAAACCAGATTATTTCTTTGGTGGCAATACATATACTGTTTGCAAGAGAACACAATCGTATTGCAAAGGCACTGCTGCAAATGAATTCCCAGTGGAACGATGAAATTCTTTATCAAGAAGCACGGCGAATAGTTATAGCTGAGTTCCAACATATTGTGTACAATGAGTATTTGCCTATTATTATTGGCACAAGTCAAATGCAGCGTTTTCGTTTATCGCCGAAAAGTAGTGGATTTGCCGATGGATATAGTGTAGATGTAAATGCGGGCGTTACAAACGAGTTCACAGGAGCGGCATTTCGTTTCGGACATTCCACAGTTGATGGGAAATTCCGACTTCATTCAAATAATGAAGTTGACGAGATCATTGATATTTCTGATGTAATGTTTAATCCCATACGTATGCGTAAGCAATCGTTTTTGGATGATATAATTAATGCGATGATAAAATATCCCATGCAAAAAGTTGATAGATCTATTACACATGGAGTAAGTTCCTTGATCATTTTTCTGACAGCCACATTTTTCTTATAATAAATATAGTATCCATTTACGAGTTATTAAAATCAACTACACCTACTTGGTATTATATGTTTTAGTTTGCATATATAAGTTGCGGTAAATATCTTAGTAAATTTAAAGCCCTTATAGTCCCAAACCATTTCCCTTTCTCTTGAAATACAAACGTATATACTATTTATTAATCCTACTCACTTTTCTCATTTTTGAAGCGTCTTAGTCCGTCCGTGTTAGTCCGAATTCATACTTTTTTAATTTCCTGTAGCATTTACCCCTGCAAAGGAAGCAATCGTAGGCTATCTAAATAAAAATTAGCTGTGTCCAACTGATGAGACTATATCCGATATATCAAGAAATGCTTTGCTTACTTTACTTAAGATGGCGCTACAGTCCGGGGTGGACCCTGGCTTCAATCAACAAGCGTCTCCAGCTAGCTCGATTTTGTGCTAGCTGCCTCCAGTTTCGCACGCTAAGTTGGATAAGTTCCCCTTCCACTTGTGTGCGCCGCCTGAGTCTTGGCCGCGGGGGCGGATTCGAGGACTTTTCGGACCGGAGCATTGGTGTTCATCCGCTCTACATGACCCAGCCATCTTAGTCGTCTGATCTTCACTCGTCTGGCTAGATCGATGTCGCTGTATAGTCCATACAGTTCGTCATTGTATCTCCTCCTCCACTCACCGTCAATGCAGACGGGATCGAAAATCACTCGAAGAATTTTCATCTCGAAGTAGCCAAAAGCACCCTCATCCATTTTTGATAATGTCCATGTCTCTGCGCCATAGGGAAGGGCTGGGATTATTAAGGTCTTATATAGGGTAACTTTTCTTGTTCGAGAGAAGGCTTTACTAGTTAATTGTCTTCTAAGCCCAAAGAGGCGCTGGTGTCGTTGTCTAAATTCGTAGCGAAGCCTAGGTAGACAAAGTCCTTAACTACCTCAAAGATATACCTGTCAAGGGTGACGTTTTTCCGCGACGTCGGTGTTCAGTGTCCTTTTTCCTTGACAGCATATACTTAGTTTTTGCCTCGTTGACCGCTAACCCCATTTTCGCCGCTTAGGTCTCAATACTTGCAACAACGCCACTGACATCACGCTGCATTCTTCCAATTATGTCAGTATCATCGGCATATGCAAGTAATTGGACGGACTTTTGAAAGGTTGCGCCTCTTGTGTTTGCGCGTGACTTTTGCACCATTTTTTCAAGTACTCGTATGTCTTACTGGGCCAAAAACTGCACTGATAGGACCCAGTTAAATCCTTTAGACCAGACATCAAATGAATTTTTATAAACGATGTTAAGTAGACTCTATAACTTGTGGAGTTAGGAGGATCTATGTTATGTAGATCGGGAAAAGGGTTGTTGCATGCTCTGTACCAAGCGATTTCCCCCTACCCTAAATATCTCGACAAGTAAGCCGTCTGGTCTAATATCTTTGTTATTCTTAAGCTTAAGTTTTGCTATCTTCGCTCCATTCAAGTAACTCATTTCATTTTGTTTTACATAACATGTTTGGATGTTTTGGTCATGACATGCTCTTTTTTATTTTTTTAGAACATCCGAGCATTGTTCTTGGAGTGACACCGCTATATTCCTTCGATCGCACACCTCTAATACTCTTCGCTTTTCCTGTGTAGAAACTGATGCTCCTCCTTCCACTTGTGCTCGTAGAGCCCACTGCCCGTTCTTGTTCTTCTTAGGTGAGCTATTTTCATTCATTAACTCTGAGTTTTGTGGAGGTGTTCGGCTAAAACTTGGTGTTTCTGATGGCGCTTTGGCAAAGTTGCCACTGATCTTCCGCACCAACAAGTGAGCGTATGAGAGCTGTTGAGAGATTTCAGGATACGTGGTCTCCTGTGATTGGAGCTTTTCTACGTTTTCTATTACTTGAAATGACATATTCTATTCACGTGTTCCATCATCATTTTCCATCGTTTATTGCTATGGATCTGGTATGCAACATCAATATGCGTGTTATCACCATGCGCGAACTTTCCAAATTCAATGTTTTTCGCCTAGCTAATAGAAACGTGACGTATTGAAGATCCGTCTTGCAATTCATGGAACACTTGGCTAATCCTGGACCATGGCACGATATTTGGACCGTCTTGCGCAACAGTGCTACTGTGCCGAAAACGCGTTCAGAGTTTGGTCCCTCTCTGATATCACCTACCAGTTTGCTCTTTCCACGTGTTCCTTTTTGGCCAATCACTTATATTTTCATCCAGGACTCTTTACTAGCCCAGTCCTCATCATTTCGATGGTGTTCTTAAGTTTATTTGCAGTTGTTCACATTTGACTCCGCACGGTCGACGAGAGAGTGCATCAGCATTTAAGTTGAGTTTTACCTTGCGTTGTTGCACTTCAAAGCCCTAGCTTTACAAATGCTCCATTCACCTCGCAAATTTTTCTTCAGGCTTCTTTAATTGTTTTTAAAATCAATTTTCATCCATAGAGATGCTTACGGAAATGCTTGCCAGAATTATAGCCAGAAGCTCAAGTAACGAAGTAGTTCCTTTCAGGCCTAGAGAGTACTTTTCTGTAATAGGTTACCATTTTCTACTGACCATTATGATCTTAAGAGATCAAGCTTGGTGCCGAATATTGCTTGCGCATTCGTCTGCGATGGACATTTTTCCGCGGAATCCATAAAGTAATTACGTATCTGCCGCTTTATCCGGAATGCTTTTCCACTCTCTCCATGCCGCCCGAACTACCTGCCTAGCAAAATCCTTTGCGAACCTTCTATAATAAGTAGAAAGTTCCAACAAGTGTCTCAGTTGATGCGTATCTTTGGGCACAGGTTTTGAGTTTTACGTTACAATGTACGTTCCATTAATCGCTTAAATATGATCGGAGCGCTACATAGTCCAAACAGTATCCTTTCGGAAATAAAGGCAGTTTTCTCTCAGTTATTATCTATCTGCCAGTAGCTACTCTTTAGGCCAAGAATAGCAGATTAATTTGTTTCCAAATGCGTATGTTCCTGGGGCCGACGACTCCTGCTACCAACTTTTGTGTCACAAGGTTGCTGCTAAATATTTCACGACTATAGCTTCGGTAAGATTGAGCGGCTTCTTGCGGGTTTTATCCTTTATTCGCTTGTTAACGCAATTAGGGTAGCTTTTTATAGTGTCGATTCTTTTCATCAGCGCACAGTTAATTTAAAAGCGCCAGTTATGGCTGAATAGAAAAAAACTAGTGGAGGAATTTTTACAACTGGTAAAGTAGTTTTCGGAGTAGCAAAAAACTAGTGGAGGAATTTTTACAACTGGTAAAAAAGTTTTCGGAAAATGAAAAGATGTATGGAACACTGGAACGTTCTGTAGTAATTTCTTGAAAGAGGGTTGGGAGTTCAAATAACTGCATTGAGCAGGGAAAAAATTAGTTCTTAATTTTCATTTGAGAAGTGAATTTACTTGTATGATAGTGATACAGTAGTTTAAACAAAAGAAAGTGAAGTGAGAAATAAAATTGATAATTTGAATTGAAAAATAAATGTAGTGTTTCCCGCCTGGTCTTCCTGTTCTCGCTGGAATAACGTCACCAAAATGAGATGATATTCTTAACTGTCAAGAGGAGTGTCTATTCAGCCGTCATTCGTCAAGCAGATCAGCCGCTTTATGTCTTAACCTCTTTATTGTGATTTACTAATTTAATTTTGAATTTCCTATTAAACTTGTAATAGTTCAACAATTGGTTCGTTCTTTTTCATTTCCCTACATATTTGGGGGCTCAACAAAAATAGAAAAAATTCATATTTGATATGCTTGTAAAATTTAAGTGTGGATCAATTGAGAAAGCAATTAACGAAGCGTGGATTAGACAGCAAAGGTGTGAAAGCAGTTTTAATTGCTCGGTTACAAGAAGCAATTGCTCAAAGTAGTTTAGCTGAAGGGGAGAACTCTTCAGACAGTTCTACTGAAAATTATTCTAATAGAATTTGAAAAGGCCAAGATAACCATCAAAGTGCAAATATGTCGCAAGACAAGCAAAAGGCAGATAGCGTAGAGAGTGCATGTAGGATTGCGGTAAAAGATATCGCAAATTTAATTTCGAAATTCAGTGGCGATGATAATCTTTCAATAAAATCGTGGATAAAAGAATTCGAAGAACTTGCTTCTTTATTAAAATGGTCGGAAGTAGAAAAATATATTGTGTCTATAACTTTATTATTCGTGCGGTTTGCTAAGAGATGGCGTAACTTGTATTATTCCATTGTTATTATTCCATTGGAACATGCGTTGGAAAGCTACTGTCATTATACGTCAGTATATTTCATTTATTTGAAGCGTAAACAACAATATTATTTTTTCACTCAAATATGTCGAACTTTGTGCCTGAAAAAATGTTGTTGCGGGGAGTTCTTCTTCATTACTTTGATATCAAGAAAACTGCTGCCGAAAGTCATCGTATTTTGGTGGAAGTTTATGGTGAACATGCTAGCTGAGAGAATGTGCCAAAAGTGGTTTGAAGATGAAGAACTGGAAGCATTACTCTATCAAGATTGTTGCCAAACACAAGAAGACCTCGCAGAATCTTTGGGTGTCACTCAAGCAGCCATTCCAAAACGTTTAAAAGCAGCTGGATATATTCAAAAGCAAGGAAATTGGGTTCCACATGAACTCAAGCCAAGAGACGTCGAAAGGCGGTTTTGAATGTCCGAAATGCTGCTGGAATGCTACAAAAGGAAGTCATTTTTGCATCGGATTATTACTGGTGAAGAAAAATGGATCCATTACAACAACCCCAAGCGCAAAAAATCATATATGAAGCCCGGCCACCCAAATCAACGGCAAAGCCGAATATCCATTGCGCGAAGGTAATGCTCTGTATTTGGTCGAATCAGATGGGTGTGCTGTATTATGAGCTGCTAAAATCGGGTGAAACCATGAACGGACAACGCTAGCGAACACAATTAATCCGTTTGAAGAGAGCAGTAACCGAAAAACGCCCGGAATATGCGTCCAGACACGAGGCAATAATTTTCCATCATGAAAACGCTCGGCCCCACGTTGCTATTCCGGTTAAGAACTATTTGGAAAACAGTGGATGGGAAGTCTTACCCCACCCGCCTTACAGTCCAGACCTTGCCCCTTCTGACTGCCATTTGTTCCGGTCGATGCAGAACGCCCTCACTGAAATACGGTTCACATCAGAGCAGAATATCAAAAATTGGCTTGATTCATTCTTGGCTGCCAAGCCGGCGCAGTTCTTTTGGGATGGGATCCACAAATTGCCAGAAAGATGGGAAAAAGTCATAGCTTCAGATGGACAATACTTTGAATAATACTATTGTACATGTTTTTCTTAAATAAACGTTCAAATTTTGAAAAAAAAAACCGCACGAATTAAGTTACGAGGGCGGGTCAATAAGTCCGTGACTTTTTGAATTTCTGACAGCAGCAACACTGCTCCTGTCAACAGGCATCTGTCAGTTGACTCCTGTCAAAATTTAAACTTGCTGCGTCAGTTAGTTTGTGTTTGACAGCTATTGTTATCAGACTACTCACTAATTTGAGGAGAAAATGGAAAAAAGTGAATTTCGTGTTATTAAGCATTATTTCTTGCGAAAAAAACCATTACCGAGACCAAGGCTAAGCTTGATAAATACTATGGGGACTCTGCACCATCGATTTCAATGGTAAAAAAGTGGTTTACTGAATTTCGTTGTGGCCGTACAAGCACTGAAGATGCCGAACGTCCTGGACGCCCAGTTGAGGTCTCTACACCCGAAACAATCGAAAAAATTCACGATATGGTGTTGGCCGACCGAAGATTGAAAGTGCGAGAGATTGTGGAAGCCGTAGGGATCTTGCATGGCTCAGTGGTTTCAATTTTGAATGATCACTTGGGCATGAGAAAGCTTTCCGCAAGATGGGTGCCGCGTTTGCTCACAGTCGACCACAAACACATGTGCAGTTGCCATGGCAAAAATCCATGAATTGGGCTATGAATTGCTCCCTCATCCACCCTATTCTCCAGATTTGGCTTCGAGCGACTACTTCTTGTTCCCAAACCTGAAGAAATGGCTTGGTGGAAAAAGATTTGACTCCAATGATGAAGTCATCTCGCAAACAAAGGCCTATTTTGAGGACCTCGACAAATCATTTTTTTTGGAAGGGAGAAAAAAATTGGAGAAGCGTCGGACAAAGTGTATAGAGCTCAAGGGAGATTACGTTGAAAAATAAAATTATTTTTTTATCAAAAAATCTGTTTTTTAATCCAAAAGTCACGGACTTATTGACCCGCCCTCGTATGTACCCAATATTTTCGCGAAAAAGCAATTAAGAGGTTCGGCACAAAGTTTCATTTGAACGTGCGTTTGTTCTTCATACGGTGATTTCTGGGCTAAATTAATTGCGGGATTCGAAGTACCGGTATGTAAAGCCGATATTTACAACAAATTACAGAATCGCAAAATGCAGAAAAATTAAAATTTTCGGGAATACGTATACTCGTATAAAATGCAGGAAATTAGCCAATTGGCTGACGTTGATGAAAGATCTCTTATTTTATATATTATAAACGGCATTCCGGGTAGCGAAGATTATAAAATTATGCTGTACAATGAAAAAATAATCACCAATTTAAAAGAACAGTATGACGTGTACGAAAAATTCAAAGCGAAAGTAGGTGGAAATGCCGGATTCGATAAACTCGAGGGTTCCGCAGGCACTAGTCGGCAAGGGAGGTACAGTTCCCAGAAAAACGATATCAGACGCTCTCAACTGCATTGCTTCAACTGTGGATCAGCAGACCGCCACCGTAAAAACTGTAAGGCAGAAACAAAATGCTTTAAGTGCAATGGTAACCACATGTCCACAAAAAGCAAGTTACACGTATAAAGAAACAAGGCAGTCCCGTCGTCGTTGTGAGGAAGAAAGATGGATCTCCGAGAGCTTGTATTCATTATAGAAACATCAATTCTAAAACTATTAAAGATAGTTTTCCTATTCCTCTCATTGAGACAATTCTAAATCACCTGGCAGATGCAAAAGTTTTCACCACCCTTGATTTGAAGAATGGGTATTTCCATGTCCCTATGGCTGAGTCGAGTAAGAAATATACAGCATTTGTCACCGTTGATGGGCACTTTGAAGTCAATCAAGTACCGTTTGGACCTACGAATGCTCCTGCTGCTTTTGTTCAATATATCCACACTGTATTTCGAGGTCTGGTGAGTAAAAATATTTTACAAACTTATATGGACGACCTTATTATTGCCGCATCAAACGAAGCAGACAATTTGCGAAAACTAAAGATTGTTTTGAACGTAGCAGAAGAGTTTAGTTTAAATATTAATTGGTCGAAATGCAGATTTCTTCATCGTAAAGTAGAATTTCTGGGTCATACAATAGAAAATGAACAATAAGTCCGTCAGGTGAGAAAACTAAAATCATAAAAATGTTCCCCGAACCGAAAAATTTAAAAGATGGCGGTCATTCCTTGGTGTTAGTGGATTTTTTATGCGATTTATTAGGCAGTATTCAACGACAGTGAAACCATTATCTAACTTGTCGAGAAAAGGTACACAATTTACATTTGGGCTCCACAACGGCAGGCAATCACGGCACTCAAGGACGCATTAGTTAGCAAACCCGATTTAGATATTTATAAGCAGGACGCCCAAACGGAAGTACACACCGACGCATCTCAACAGGATATTGGCGCTATTCTATTGCAGCAAGACGATGACAAAAAACTGCGTCCAGTGTTTTTTTGCAGCTAAAGGAAAGATGCTGTTTACAAGAGCCTAGTGAAATTTCTACTTGGCAAACAATTTAAGGTTGTTACAGACTGCATAGCTTTTCGTCAAATGGAAGCGAAGAAAGATTTACCAAAAGCCGTACAAAGATGGATAATGTACTTACAAGACTTTGAATACGTAGTCGAACACCGACCTGCTACGCGAATGACTTATGTGGACACGTTAAGCAGATATCCTCCCATTTATGTTTTGGAATCGGAGGTTTTACTTCGGCTGAAAAAATCGCAGAAAGAAGACGATTTTATTTCCTCGATAAAAGAAGTATTAAGGCAAAAAAAGTTCTACAACAATTTCGTGGAGAAAGGTGAATTTCTATTCAAAGAAGTGAACGGATTAGAACTCTTAGTTTTACCACGCAGTATGGAGAAATAAAAAATCAAGTTAAAACACGACGAAGGCCATTTTAAATTTTATATACCGAAACTAAAAGATAAAATTCAATCTTGTATAGAAAACTGCGTAAAGTGTATCCTGGCTAATCGAAAGCTAGGGAAACAAGAAGGTTTTATCGAACAGCTTGATAAAGGAGATAGGCTGCTGGATACTTATCATCTGGATCACATGGGGCCGATTGATGTAACAATCAAGCAGTATAACTATATTCTGACTTTGGTGGACGGATTTTCTAAATATACATTAATTTTCCCAACAAAAACCTTAGCCGCCGACGAAGTTTTAAGAGGACTAAAGGAACTCCAGCAGCAATTTGGGGACCCCCGTCCCTGTATTACCGATCGAGGGAGCGCTTTTGTTTCAGGAGTTTTGAAAGATTACTGTAAAGAAGAAAACAAAGAGCACATTTTAATTACTACAGGTATGCCGAGAAGCAACGGTCAAGTAGAGCGAACAAATCGGGTTATTTTGAAAGTATTAAAGAGGTTATCAGCGAACTCGCCGGAGAAGTGGTATCGGTTCGTGGCAAGAGTTCAAATTGCCATAAACAGCACGTTTCAGCGATCTCTTAATCGTACTCCGTTTGAAGTCAGCGAACTAGTAAAACAAGAGCTTCTTAATAATTTTGACGCTGAGAGAGATCTTCTTCGAAAGGACGCCCTAACGCTCTAACAAGAAACGCAATGCAGCTCAACAATATGACATTGGCGACCTTGATGGAAAAATGTTTACCATCATCTGAAGGTCCGAGTAAAACTACGACGAGTAGTGAATTCATAAAGCTGTGGCGACAAGACTTTGAAGACATAGCATCGTCCGAGGCGGATGATCTAGAGGAGGGGCGGATGTAGTATCTACCCTGTTCTCGCTGCAATTATGTCACCGAAATGGGATGATATACACTTAATTGTCAAGAGGAGTGTCTATTCAGCCGTTATTCGTCAAGCAGATCAGCCGCATTATGTCTTAACCTCCTCATTGTAATTTACTAATTTAATTTTCAATTTCCTATTAAACTTGTAATAATTTAAAAGTTACTTCGTTCTTTTTCATTTCCCTACATAAATTGCTTTTGTATTGAAATTTTGAATAAAGCATTTGTGTCAAAAGAAGTAAGTTCTCTCTTTGGAACTCAAACATAATTTTTATCACATTTCTATGGGCAGGGAATAGTATAGACCGCTCTGTTATGTGTTGATATTCGTTTCCAAATTAACGACACTAGTAGAAAAATGTAATTTGTGACTTGAATAATGTATGATATACGTATTTATTTGTTTTGTTAACGAATATGCGGCCGTCTTTGTCATTAATTCGCATTAAGAGGTATATGATATTAAAATTTCATTTTCGTTTTGCCACAAAATTTGGTATAGAAATTGTTCGGGTAATTATTTCCAATATTTCGTGCTGTCCACTAAAAATGGAACTGGTCCTCCAGGTTGGGGGTTGTGCCGCCGGGGTAACTGCCCAGCCATGTAAGAAAACATAAGTTACGAAGCATCAACAAGCCTCGGATATTGACGGATCTACTGTTGACAACCAACGCAAACGATTTAAGGACAATGAGCTTCGGATATGCACGTGGAATGTTAGATCTCTTAATAGACTACGTGCAGCCGAGCAACTAGCGGAGGCCCTAGACTGCTGCAAAGCAGACATAACCGCCATTCAAGAAATGCGATAGAATGGGCCGGACAAAAAGAAGAAAAACTGCGTTATATACTACGGCAATTGCTATCGACGGCAAAAGCAGCGCTTATTTGGATGCGGATTTGTTATCGGAGGCAGACTATGACAAGAAGTCCTCAGCTTCCGGCATGTAAGCGAGCGCCTCGTAGCAATCCGCATCAAGGCTAAATTCGTCAACATTAGCCTTATATGCGCGCATGCCCCCACAAAGGAGAAAGATGACGACACCAAGGATGCCTTCTACGAGCTCCTTAACAAGACCTACGCGCAATGCCCTAGCTATGACATTAAAATTGTCCTCGGTGATTTTAATGCAAAGCTAGGAAGAGATGGTATCTTTGTTGGAACAATCGGAAAATATAGCCTGCACAACACCACCTCCGATAACGAATTCAGGCTAATCGACTTTGCGGCGGGGCGAAACATTGTCGTGTCCAGCACGAGGTTCCCACAACTCGACATACACAAGGGGACTTGGAGAACTCCTGATCAATCAACAGTCAACCAGATTGATCACATTGGATCGACGCAAAACACTCCTCCAGTATTATGGATGTCCGTACGTTCCGAGGAGTCAACATCGACTCGGACCATTACCTTGTTGTAGCCAAGACGGTTGCGGATATCCCAAACTACGCCAAGACAAACTAATGTTGTGAGAAAATTCGATGTCAGACGGCTACAATCGCAAGAGATCGCCAAGTCCTTTTCTGATCGAGTGTCTCTTAATATCTTAAGGGGTCCAATGCCGCCAGCATCAAACATCCAAGACCATTGGAAACACTGCCAAAGCGCCATCAGAGATGCCGCTTCCAATGTGCTGGGTTTCACTCGTCCCCCACAACGAAACCCCTGGTTCGATGATGAATACCGGCAAGCACATGCAGCTAAGTAAAAAGCACGCAATGCGGCACTGCAAAAAAAGACCAGAGCTGCCCATGAGCTCTATGAGCGAAAGAGAAGAGACGACCACTGGCTTCTCAGGAGGAAGAAGAAAGAGCATGAGAAGCGCGCGATCGAGGAAATTGAGAGATGCTACTCGAGGAATGAGGCTCGAAAGTTTTATCAAAAGGAAAAATAATATGCCATGGAAATAAACCCCGAACCGAAGCCTGTAGAGATGAACAAGGGAAAATCGTAGTAAAATCGCAGTCGATGCGAAAGATTTGGAAAGACCATTTCTGCAGACTGTATAACGGCGATGACGGACCAAATACCGCTGTCAGGCAGAATCAACCTTTCAACTTGGACGATGATGGCCAACAATTCCGTGCACCCGAACTGGATGAAGAGAAGATAGCTATATCGAAGCCTAAATCCAACAAAGCTGCTGGAGCTGATGGTCTGACTGCCGAGCTCTTCAAAGCGGCAGGCGATGACTTAGTAAGGAGCATACACCAACTCATCTGTAAAATATGGTCGGACGAAAGTTAGCCCGATGAATGGAACCTCAGCATTGTTTGTCCGATTCTCAAGAAAGGAGACCCTCTAAACTGCTCCAACTACAGAGGCATCAGTCCTCTTAACATCGCATATAAGATCCTATCCGCCGTATTGTGTGAACGCTTGAAGTCGTTCGTCAACAACCTGATAGGTCCATGTCAGTGTGGCTTCAGGCCAGGAAAGTCCACCATCCACTAAATATTCACACTACGGTAGATCTTGGGGAAGACCCATGAGCTTTTGATCGATACAGACAACCTATTCATCGATTTTAAGGCTGCGTATGACAGCATATATAGAGACGAGCCATACAGAGCAATGTCTAGTTGCGGCATCCTTGCCAAACTCGTCCATCTGTGCAGGATGACGATGGAGAATGCACGCTGCTCCATCAAGGTCGGTAAAGGTTCACCCAGACCTTTGATGTCCAGAAAGGATTTAGACAAGACGATGCGCTGTCATGCGATTTTGTCAACATCGTACTTGAAGGAATAGTGCAAAACTCAAGAGCAAACACAAGAGGCACTATCTTTCAAAAGTCCGTCCAACTACTCGCATACGCCGACGATATTGACATAATCGGGAGAAAGCAGCGTGATGTCAGTGGCGTTTTCGCGAGTATTGAGACGGAAGCGGCGAAAATGGGTTTAGTGGTCAATGAGGGCAAGACCAATTATATGCTGTCAAGCAAAAAGGATAATCAACACCGACGTCTCGGGCAGAACGTCACCCTCGACAGATATAACTTTGAGGTAGTCAAGGACTTTGTCTACCTAGGCTCTGCTATAAATACAGACAACGACACCAGCGTTGAGATCAAGCGAAGCATAACTATTGCCAACCGCTGTTTCTTTGGGCTAAAAAGGCAATTGAGTAGCAAAGCCCTCCCTCGGAAATCAAAAGTCACACTTTATAAGACCTTAATAATCCCGGTCCTGCTCTACGGCGAAGAGGCATGGACATTATCAAAAATGGATGAGGGTGTTCTTGGTTGCTTCGAGAGAAAAATTCTTCGGGCGATCTTCGGTCCCGTCTGCATTGACGGTGAGTGGAGGCGGAGATACAACGACAAACTGTATGGACTGTTCAGCGACATGGACATAGCCAGAAGAGTGAAGATTCAAAGACTGAGATGGCTGGGTCATATAGAGCGTATGGACACTAATGCTCCGGTCCGAAAAGTCTTCGAATCCGCTCCCGAGGGACAGCGCAGTAGAGGAAGGCCAAGACTCAGGTGGCGCACGCAAGTGGAAGAGGACTTCAGCCAACTTAGCGTGCGAAACTGGAGGCAGCTAGCCAGGGATCGAGCTGGCCGGAGAAGCTTGTTGACTGAGGCCCAGGTCCACCCCGGACTGTAGCGCCACCTAAAGTAACATCGTCCTGATGTGTGCTGTAAAGTTCAATTAGGGCAATTTCAGTTTGATTATCTATATATAAATACGTGCTGCCTATTTTTGTCGTACTCTTTTACACCATTCTACTGAAGCAAATGGCTTGATACTTTCACCATTGGAAAGGTAATTTCGCGTAGATGTGCACAATTTTTTTGACAAACGGTCTTACCAAACCTTGGTTAAACATGTAAAAGATTCAGTTATTTTACATATCTCTATAGATATAGATGTTGTAAAATCAGGAATCCAGTGTTGCATAATCTTAGGTCATTAATAAACTCTCTCTCTCTCTCTCTGGTGAGTTCTTTTATTACCCCACTAGAAGATACGAGAAAGAACTAGAACCCTACAAATGGGTATGCAGGACAGTGTGAGTTAAGTTGATTTTTGGAAAGCGACAGAAAAGGAGCTTAAGGGCTGAACAGAATGTGAATCTGAAACTTGAATCTGTATCTGATATCGAGCTTTCAAAAGTACAATACATGTATAATCTGTATCTCGTAGTTGAATAACATCATTTAGTGAACGATAAGAGATTTCAATTGTGAGATAGTAGTAAAATCTGTTGTGAATTACTTGGAAATTATTTTAAATAATAGTAAATTTAGTGTTTTGCAATAGAATAACGTTTTATCATTTCGAACCCTAGCCAAAATATTACAGTATTTACAATTTTGCGTAGATTAAGCTGGCCATACACGACGAATATGTTTGTGCGATTTGTTCGTTGACATTTGGCCACACATGACGAACCGATTTGCGGAACATCGCTTTTGTTGTAACTTTCAACAAGAAAATATGGAGAACGCACACGCGGATGATGCAATTACATTATTAAGAATGTAGACATATATGCAAAAAGCGAAAGCAAGAAAGCGAGAGGGGATGAAAGATCGGCTGTATGGTAGAAACGATCGCACTCATACTAAATTGTTGAGGAAATTAGAAATGTCTGCACCAGAAGATTTTTGAAAATTTCTAAGAATGGATTCAGAAACCTATATTGAATTGCTGAGTTTGATCGGTCCAGTTATTGGAAAACAAAATACAGGAATGCGAGAAGCAATTACAGCAAACGAGAGACTGTCAGCAACTTTAAGATATCTCGCAACTGGACAAAGTTTTGAGGAACTAAAGTTTTAATATTTCGAAGAATTTCGAGAAACTCCAAGAAAATGTTTTCGAACAATGCCACAAACGGCGAACATGCTCGCTAAAAAATCCACAAATTTTGAAATTTTTCATAAACATTGGATCGGTTCTTCTTCAACAGCACCACAAACGTCGAACAAGACCATGAACACGAACAGGTCGCACGAACATGTTCGTCGCGTATGGCCAACTTTTCTGAGAGAAAAAAAAACATTTTCAAGTCTGCTTGTCTTTGAAAGATAATAGTACAGAAAAGGAAAGATGCTAGGGATAAGCGTATAGTCGAACCGTTTTTGTGCATGTGGTTCTGCATAAGGTTCTACATAGTGAAAGTCACTACTACGATTGCAAAGAGTTTCCCTACTCTAAGTGGAATAGAGTCTAAACAAAATAAAAAAGAGAGAAACATAGTGATGAGTGACGACACTTTTGTTGTGTGTACGTACACGTTTTTGTGAATCGTCGAATTTCGGCGACGCGCGAGCCTAGTATAATTTAATAGAATTATATTTGAGATAGCTATAGAAGCGTTATAAAGTATGTTTCGGCACTTTAACCATCGTTTTCATTCCAAATTCCCTTTCTCACTTAATATGTACAAATATTTTCAGCTGAGTAGATTCCTTTTTCGTGGAGGGAACCCATTCGGAATGGATTTGGCAGCCTTAAACATTCAACGTGGACGCGATCATGCCTTTAAAAGTTACAATGATTATCTAGAAGTTAGTGGTCGAAGAAGAATTCACAGGTTTAATCAATTTCCTCCAGATGTATGCCTTAAATTTTAAGTCCGATATATAAATTTACTTACTATGTTTACATTCTAAGGTTTCACATAAGCTTGAACGTGTCTATCGCCATCCCGATGATATCGATCTTTGGGTCGGAGGCTTGTTAGAACCACATATTTCGGATGGCTTAGTAGGCCCCACATTTTCTGAAATAATTGCGGATCAGTTTGCCAGGTTGAAACATGGTGACCGATATTTTTATGAAAATGGGCCTCAAGTTAGTCCAGGTGCTTTTACTACTACCCAACTAAATGAGATCCGAAAATCCTCACTTGCACGAATTATTTGTGATAATGCAGATCACCTCGGCATATTTGATATATCTCAATCGGCGTTCATCCAAACTGGTTACCTTGAGTAAGTACAGTACAATTTAATCATACATGTACGATAAGTACTAATATTTTTTTAAATAGTAATGAGCAATGGTCATGTAATAGCACAAAAATCCCTCAAGTAAATCTAGATGCCTGGAAAACTTAACTACTAGTAAAAAAAGTAATTTAAAATGGTTTTGTGTTTGTTTTATAGCTTTTAAATACATATATTCTGAAAATACCATAAGACTAGTTTTCTTTTTTTTAAAGGAAAGGAGAAGGATCTCCATTTGTCTCATTTTAGAACGCTCTTTTTTTTCAAACGATGTCGTTCCACTTTTGGGGTGAAAGTTTTTAAATTCTCAGAGCGGGATAGAATGTGCTGTGCATTAAGTGTTTTGTTTTTCAATCAACAGGTTTATTCCACAGACGTTTTTTAAAGATTGGGATGCAGATTTTGAAATAATTCTTGAAGGATATATTATCTTGTCCATCCAGAATTGTTTTCAAATAGATTTTGTTTACCGAAAGAATTGGTTAGTAAAATTGCAAGTTTACGAAAATGCTTATGGAACATTCGCTCGCCTTTATATAAGTGGTTGAACCTTAAAAAAAGTGATATGAAAAAAAGTTGCAGAGCAACCATCCATGGAAGATGTCAAAACCAAAGTAAAAATATTAAAAAATATTTACTCGTATGTTGCGACACAGAAAAAAGTAGTTGAAAAAGCAAAATCTTTCAAATTTTTCTTCCGTTCAAGGAAATACACCAGAGGAATTATGCTAGAAGTTGATAGCAACACATGCCAGTAAGCCAAAAAAGGATACAAAAGAGCCTAAAATACATCTTGGAATCTGGAACATTGCAATCGTGAAATAAAATTAAAAATAAATACTTTTTTTTTTCATTAATATTGTACTTCTTAATTAAAAAGTATATTCTCACCTTTATAAACAAAGTTATTAAATATTTTTTATCCTGTCTGGCACAACATTCATAAATAAATCCTAATTTCAATAATTCGTACAATTTTGCTTCGATGCAGCGTGTTATGAAAATGGTAGAAAATTTATTTTCTAATTGCTCAAGGGCCTCTATAAATAACCTCGGTGTTCTGACTAAATGTGCATTATTATATTACTTGAAGACGATGAAAGTTAGAGAAGCGCCTTCTTAACCAACTAATTATAATTCACAGCCATGGTGCTCTCTATATTTTCTTAAAATCTAACCTCCAAAATAGTAGAAGGCATTAATTTCCCCAACTTTAAATAATCATTTTTGACAGAAGTTGCTTTAACTGTTGAAATTATTTCTTTTGGAAATTCTATTTGACAAAAATCGATGGACAAAATTGCTTCACAAATGCCAAATGTACCTAATTTTTGCATGTAATTAACCGAGAATGATCTTCTGAACGCGCAACTTAATTGGTATGGAGTGATATGTTTATTATTTCCTCCTCTCTTCCTCAATAATCCGAAAGTATTTTCCAATGCATCCTAATTAATATTTCTAGTAAGGACAAAACTAATATTATCAATTTTTAAATCTTGATGCAAACTTACCAATGCAGAAATATTCTGTATTCATCATTTAACGAATTTCACGGTATATATGAAATTTATTTGCTCCTCCGTACCTTGGAATGGACTTCTAAATACTTTTGGTTCATTGAAAGAAAAAGAATTAAATATGCCAAATAGACTATCAAAATTTCCTATAAACTCAGCTGTATTTAAAGCAGTAACAGAGTTGGTTACAGCACAAGCTACTTGAGTGTAAGTTCCTGAAGCAACTGTTCTGCTTATAACTTGGGACACCAGTTTGACTTCGGTCCGTCAAGTCTTCTTATCCGCTCCCCAGGGACAGCGCAGTAGATGAAGGCCAAGAATCAGGTGGCGCACGCAAGTGAAAGGGGACCTCAGCCAACTTAGCGTGCGAAACTGGAGGAAGGTAGCTAGGGATTGAGCTGGCTGTAGACCCTTGTTGACTAAGGCCCAGGTCCATCCTGGACTGTAGTGCTACTTAAAGTGAGTAAGTAAATACATGTAAGTATTTGCCATAGTATTGTATATGATTACTGGGGGTTCCGATAAGAGTAATTATTATTATAATAAGCCTTCTTAAAAAGAAAAATGCTGGAAAAATATTTAGCATAATGAATTTATTTTTACTCCACCTTTTCATATGTTTTAAATTTAAGCTAGCCATTTATTTATCTGAAACGATTATTAGCAAATAGGTTTTATTAAACAAAACGACATCACACAGAAAGAATGTTTAAGTTATAATATAGAATATATATTTAAAATGATTTTGTTTGCGGGAAATATTCATATAATGATTACTAGAACAAAAGAAATCAGTCTTTTTCTATCATAAAATGTGTTATTCAACCCTTTATAATCTTCGTGAGGCAGGAATATATTTTTTATAAAAGTAGCAGGTCATATTACGACAGCAATAAATAGAAGGATATTTCTTGGTTTTATTGAAATGAATTGCGCCTTAAAACATGGGTTTTCAAAAACCCTTAAATTAAGAATAAATATTTTTTATTGCATTAAGTTTCGATGATATAAAAAAACGCTTTTCAACCAAAAATATAGAGCACCACGGCTGTGAATTACAATTAACTGACGAAGAAGGCGCTTCTCTGACTTTCATCAACTTCAAGCAATATGATAATGCACATTTAGTCAGACCACTATGGTTATTTATGGAGGCCCCTGAGCAATGAGAAAATAATATTTCTGCCAATTTCATAGCAAGTTGTAGCATCGAAGCAAAACTGTAAGAATTATTGAAATCAGAATTTATTTATGAATGTTGTGCCAGACAGGATAAAAAAAGTATTTAGTTACTTTGTTTATAAGGGTGAGAATATAATTTTTAATTAAGAAGTACAACAAAGATGTTAAAAGATTTGATAACAAAAATACACTTCTTAGCGTTGCATATTTATGGAAAAAACACAAACACAAATAAACACCCTGTTGCAATGTTTCAGATTCCAAGATATGTTTTACCCTGTTTTGTATCCTTTTCTTGCTTATTGGCGTGTGTGCCTTATTCCAATACACACAAAGGAAAAGAAAATTGTAATGCATGTTATACTCATATTTGTTTTTCGTTGGCAGCGACATGACAACCTACTCTCGCGAAATCCTTGATTGGACTGGTAAATTGGCCTTTGTGTAGGTGCTTTTTGTTGAAAAATAACCCTAAATGCACAGCAAAATCCATTGTGCAATGAGAATTTCAAAATTTTCACCCTTAAAGCGAAATGAAATCGTTTTAAAGTGAGACAGAAGAAAATCTGAAGAAAAAAGCAATACACAAAATTTCAAATTTTAATGTCATCGTAACTTGCGGGCAAAATTTCGGCTGCATGTTGACTAACAGTTGACTACAAATTCGCTCTCTAGCGTGCATGTACTCAACACATGTTAACATTTCTATTTTCAATTGCGTGGGAGAACGTTGGGTAACTTGCTTTCGTGTACAGATACGCATCCTGCAAGTTTAAAAGTCGTGTGTAACCCGTGGGTCATATATTGTGGTTTAAATCGCTTGTGTAACACCTATGCAATCGTAAATTGCTCATGTGTACAAAAGAGAAAGTTTTTCATGTTGAAATCCAATAGAACTATATTTGCTTTGTCAATTCATCCCAAATGAAACATGAAGGATGTGTTGATATAATATCTGACTTAAACCAGATTGCTGATAACTCCGAAACAAATCGTACAAGGATAAACATGCTGGAACATTCAACTGGGATGATTGGTGTGATAACAAAATTAAGAGATTTCTGAAATCATTTCCTAGAGTTGAAGCTGATATTTGAATAGTCATCGTATAGTAGTAGCGGTGAGTCTTAAACAAAAAATCTTTTTTGTATTGTGCTAATGGACAAAAGTAAACAAAAATTATCAGAAGGCTTAATTGTACGAATATTATGAACTTTCGTCAAGTAAATGAATCAAGGGAAGAAACTGTCCATTTAAATGCCGCTTACCTTTTTATTTCAAATGCTGCAGAAGGAATCGGCCAACTACGTTAATGTCTGAATCATTGTAGAAGCATTATTAAAACTTAAAGTTTTACATAATTTTTTTTTTCGTTATTTACAAAACATGAATATAGAGGACGACTTATAAATAATGAAATCTGAATAGGATACAATAATACAAATATATTGTTATTTTGATACTTACTGTACTTTAGTATGGTGTAGACCAGCTCGATCCTTGTTTTTGATAATGTTCATGCCTCTGCGACATAGAGCAGGACTGGGATTATTAAGGTCTTATATAGGGTAACTTTTGTTGTTCGACAGAGGACTTTGCTAGTCAATTGCCTTCTTAGCCCAAAGAAGCAGCAATTTTCTTCATTTGATCTCAGCGCTGGTGTCGTTGTCTGAATTTATAGCGGAACCAAGATAGACAAAGTCCTTAACTGCCAAAAAATTATACCTGTCGAATTCTGCCTAGCAGAATGAATCGACTGCGACTTTAGTACGATGTTCCCTTATTCCCTCGAGCACACGCTTTTTTCCTCCTCAGAATCCGGTGTTCGACTCTCCTATTCTGGATCGTTGCGTTGTGTGCGTTGTTCTTAGTTTCTCGTGCTTGCCGGCGTTCGTCATCAAACCAGGGGTCTCTGGCATCTCTGATGACTTCTTGGTAGCGTTGTCTTCGATGTTTGATGCTGGCGGCAATGGACCTCTTAAGAGATTAAGGGAGACTTGATCAAAAAAGGATTTGTAGATCTCTTGTGATTGTAGCTGTCTGACTTTGAAATTCTTCACAGTACTAGCTTGTCTTGACGCTTCTCGGGATATCCGCAACCTTTGCTACAATAAGATATTGGTGTGAATCGGTGTTAGCTCCGATCCCTAAGCAGTTCTTTAAACTGAGGCAATAGCTTAAAGTCGCACGGTGCTAAAACAGGTGAATACCGTGGCTGTGGAGTTTTTGGATATAAGTTGATGCTCTTTTCACAACAAATTTAGTGTTTTTGGAACCAAATGACTTTTTCAGGCAAAATACATTTTTCAAAGTGGTTTGTCTAATCCAAATGAAATGTTAGCATTATCAGTGAGGTCTAAAATTGTCAGTCGACGACTTTCAAGCTTTCCTTGACATGTTGTTTATTAGTTGATTTTGATGGCCGTCTAGAGCGATCTTTGGCTTCATGGTTTCTACGCCTGCTTTGAGTTGTCTGTTCCACTAGTTATCGTTTTTGCATGATATAGCCTGGACATTGAAGGCCTCCTGCAACTTTTCTGCAGCAAAAATTCAGTTTCATAATCTAAATTTATTAAATTTACTTTTTACATTTTGACATGAAATTTCGCACAAATGTCAGTGACATACTACCAACCTAAAAAAAATAGTTTCCTGAATAACATGTTCTTAGGTGTTAATTTAACCTTATTTTTTAATCAAGGGTATTGAAATTAGCTGCCAAATAATAATTGCAGCTATAATATTTGGGTTTATAGTTTTCAGTGTATACATATAAGCAGCGTTGCTTTAGAAAACTGTTTGGAGCACCTTCAACAAATAAACTTTTTTAAGAATTTAGTAATTTTTCATGTAATTCCAATGAGTAATTGATATATGGTTGAGAATAGATTAAGCAAAGGCCGTAAAATAGACCAATTGAAAAGAGTTGGTTACAAGAATGTTGAATTTTTTACTTTATACCTATACCTATGCTATGTAGCACTGGATGTGAGTAATGTACTTGTACACTTCTGGTAAATGAAAACTATTTGTACCATTCTGGAATTAGAGCACATGTGTATTTGAACCAGACTTTCAAGAAATTTAGTCTAGTAAATTGAAGATGAAATATAAAGAATAAAATGTAGTTTAAAAAGTTGATAAGCAAATACAAGGAACTGAGAAAAGATTAAAGGGGCTCAAAGTTAATCGCAAAAAAAGCCACAGGATTGTAACAAGAAGCTGTTAGGAAGCTGCAAACACCGGCTACTCAACAGGTGAGGGGTTCAACAATGTTGTTTAAACAGATATCATACAAAGATGGTAGTCGCCATCCAATTTGTAATGCTAAAACGGAGAAAACAGATAAAAGGGCAAACGCACAAAATATTGTTTCCCTATGGGGAATTTATGATACATTTTAAATGCTAAAGGGATAACCGGCATGCCGAAAACAAAATTTTCACATAAACAAAAGTTAATTTTAATGAAACTTACTTCAAGGTAATAAAAACTTATAACTTCGGCTAACGAAAGTCCCACGTTGTAGAACGGTCAGGTTTAACGGGTGCCGCATTAAAACAATAACCGTTATAGAATAGTTTAAAATATAAAAGCAAAAAGAAGGCGTATGGTCGTGCTCCTTATTACTTATTATTGTTTCTTGATGTTTTGAAACTAAAATATTTTCGCCCCAATTATACAGAATATTTTGTGAAATGTACATAGGGCATATGAAAGTGCTATTTATCGAATTATGAAAAAATATCGTATTGGAGATAAGTTCAGAGACACTTCTTAAATTCTATCGCAACGGTTGACGATTTCCTCTTCTGACCAGAATCGCAACTGCTTGGATTTTCCGACCGAATTTAAAGTTTTGATAAGTACTCCTATGACCAACGTTTCCAGAAGTATTAGCTTGAGTTCGATAAAGTCTGTATCTGTGATGATCACAGATTCCCTAATTGGGAAATGTGTTAGTGTTAGTGGTTGAAGTTAGTTTGGGGCGGAAGATAATGGCTTAAGGGGCCGTGAATTAAGCCAGGCCTCTATTTGTACGAACAGTGTATTAAGTTCCTCGAAGGTAAAATAATGTTTCCCTATAATGCTTCGCAGATAGTATTTATTGGTTATACTCCGGCTTTCCACAACCCACCTTGATGTGGTGAGCCCGCAACTTGTAGATATCTAGTTCTACGATCTTCTGGTAAATCCGACATCACTTGTAACTATAACGGAAACGCTTCAAACAGCTTCGTGTTGTCCTTCTTGCATCTTCCATTGAAAGGCCGAAGTAAGAGGTGAGTGACGTAAATATTTATTTATTAAAGAGTCGAGAACTGATGACCTATCAAGTGCTGATTTGTAGACTGAGGTTCAAGGTCTGCTAATTTCTTATTGCCATCAGAAACATTAGCCTCGTATATCGATAAATCGTAAGTAAAGCTGAGAAGAAACGAGGGTCCATCCCACTACAATGATTTTTTTTCGCGGTTTAATGTAGGGTTAGAGAAAGGTTCAGATCTATTTAGATTTAATGCCAATTTTAAAGGATTTCAAAGTGTAAGTGTTCACCACCCTTTATAAGAAACAAATGTTTTCCATTGACTAGTATTGCTCGAAGTTGGAACTCGATTACATAAGTTAAAACTCCTTGGTAGAAGAGATCTCTCAACTCGTGTCTTAACATCTTTGCTGGTTTCACAGACACACAAACAATCTTTCTCCCATAATTTCGAAAGACGTTTATCGAGGTCTTTATTAGAAACTTGCATTCAAGTTTGATTAACATTTTGGTTTTGTGTTTGATCAAATTTAATAAGTTAAACATTCATTTTTGGTATAAAAGCTTGTAGTTAATCGATCGGATTCTATCCATCATGATCTATTACTTTTTCCAACATTCTAGAAGAGACATAATGGCTGAGACATTTATTAAATGTTTTTATGTGGTTTTAAAAAAGAATATGTTTGAGTGTACTTATATATATTTTTATTTTTATACCACCCCTGTCTTCCTCCTGTGTTTTCCTTGTATAGTCTGTGATGTGTGATGTGTATTGTGTATTGTGTATCGTGTATCATGTGTTGTGTATTTTGTATTTTGTTTTATGTACTTGTTGGTAATTGACGAACGAATGAACCAAAAAGGAATGAATGCAAATGACAATTAAGAGCAAAAATGTACAGGTTGTTGTAATTAAAACTCCATTGCTGAATATACAGAGAGAACTCAAATAGAAAGAGGTGATGTTGCGTTACATAAGTAATATTTAAGGGTACGTATTGCATTGTTTGATTAGAAGTATATTTTACAAAATATTTTCTGGGCAAAATTCTTCAACAATGGCACTTTTGTAGAAGTCAACAGACGTATGGATAAAGAAGTTTTCCAAGTAAATTACTATCATATCTACGGAATTGAATTGCTTTCCGTCCAAATTGTTTTGGAGCGAGCGGAACAGATGGTAGTAAGAGGGAACAATCCCTGGAGCGTACAGTAAGTGCTATATAACTTTCCAAACAAACGAAATCAGCTTTTTGTAATGATGAAAAACACTACCCTTCCTGTTCGGAAGAGCTAAGACCAATATTTAATGGCATTTATTGTCTGATTGCGTGGAAGCAACTCGATGATAAGGTCACCTCGCCAATCGGACCAAATGCTCAACATGACCTTTTTGGGATGCAAATCTTGTTTACCGACAAATTGCGGTCTTTTACCAGGACCATGGCCTTCTATGTCGAATATTGTTGTAAACCACCCATTTTTCGTCTCCCATAACAACTGTTTTCAGGAAAGGTAAATCTCAACAACGACTCACAGACTATTCTGCGATAAATAATGTTTCTTTCACTGAGTTCGTGAGGAACCCAACTTCAACATTTTTCGATATTCTAAGTTTTTTTAGTTTCTGCGAATGGGACGTAGGGGCGATGCTAAACCGCTGAGCGATCTTCCGTGTCCTCCTAATTCCTGTCAATGCTAATTCCAGCCAAGATTTGATCATTGTCTGTGGTTGGTGTACGTCTGGAGCGAACAACATCAACAAGGTCTGCATTTCCTGAACTAAAGCGTGTAAACCAACGCTGACGTGTCATCCCTTAAGCTCGGATCTCCATATAAGCTGCAAATCTCTCGTTTCACTTCTGTTGCTTTGACATCATTTTTAAAGAAACAAAGCAAAATATGCCAAAAATGCATTCTCTTATCCCCGATTTAAAAAATAATAATGAGACTTCAAACACGTCCGGTCAAAACAAATTCTCGTAGTAATATATAGGATACCCCCTCTATTGGCGTAAACAAGAAAAATTGTATAACAGTAGTCACTGAAATTTTCTGAAAGGAAAAACACCACTGCCAAGAACATAACCGCAGAACTTATTAAACTATCCAATTCATTTATCAGTATCAAGCTAACTAAATAAGTTTGAGGGATGGGACGAATTGAATTATGTATTTGACACTTTTTAGTAAATCGATAGTATTAGGCATATTACTGCTACTACTTACTACTTACACCAAATTGGGAATTTTTGTAGCTACGTAGTCAATTACGAGAAATTCTATATTGTTGGAATTTCTTGACTTGTTTTGTGTTTGAAATTTTAGTTAATCTGTGTGTTAATTGAATATGTATGCATGCATGTTAAGATGAATGATTTTTTACTCATCCAAATCATATCATGCTGGTAAGTAAGATTACACTAATAATGTATTATAAAATCATCATTCAGTTAAGTAAATGCTCATCAGACAATTCTCTTATATTTTCAAAACTTGGTAATTTAATTGTAAGCCCTTCTGGCAATGCCTTTTACCAATTGTTAAACGGAAACAAATTTTCTTAGACATACTGTCAAATGTAAGAATATGTTTTTGGTAATAAACTCTCGCTCGTCCTGGCTCTATCACGTCGCATTCTGAATCTGATTTTTAATCGCGTCTTTTTGAGAACATTGTTTAGTCTTTTAATTAATCAGAAAAACATTGGTGACCCTGACGTGATCGCCAAGATTCAAACTTATTATTTTAAACTCAATTTACTTAACAAACAGTTTTTTTTTCATTTTTTTCACGTGGAATTACTCTTACATAAAAACTAACTTAAATGTCTAAAACAAAAGAAATATGTGTATCAAAAAATTAGAGCGGATAAAAGAGTTTGAAGCCACTAAGTCTGAAACAGCAACAACAGCAGAGCTGAACTTCCGTATAAAGGCTCTTGAAAATCAAAATAAAAAAAAAAGCAAAGTTGGAAGATGGTGATCCCGAGGAACTAGAAAGGGATGAACGATCGACATATGAAGAACTCTACTACACCATTTGCCCGACGTTGCCGACGTTGGCCAAGACAGGAACATATTCAGAACAGAAGAAGGAACTGTTCGACAAGCATCCGCATTATCTGAAACAATAAAACTTCCAAAGGCTCATATTCCTACATTTACAGGTATCATTACAGAGTGCCTGTCATTATTTGATGCCAACAACCCCATCAAAATGTTGCAAGAAAGGTGCAAGAACAAAAAGGTTATTGGGAACGAACACTTGAAGTAAATTTTCGACGCTCCACCAGTTCTAGAGAATTCCGCGTTATCACTTCGCAACCTGCTAGACATCTTTAATGTGCATTTACGAGCGCTTGCATCACTAGGATAAAAAACTCAAAAATCACATAGACCTTCGCAAGCAGTTTAACTTTATTAATGAGTGTATACAACTTAATCATATGGGAATTGTCGATTTTGTTGATCACTCGAAATCTCATTTCTATCTCCCTCACCGCTGCATTTTTAAGCCCGGAAGTAGCATTATAAAATTGAGAGTCGTCTTTGATTGCTCCTCCAATTTTGACAACGGAAACTCTCTAAATGAAGTACTAATGATTGGACTTATTGTTCAACCCGACCTATTTTTAATTGCGCTTAGGATGTATCGCTACGTTTTTACTAGTGAAATTACGAAAATCATCAGGTTATCGTAGATCCACGAGATCGCAATTTTCAACTGATCCTGTGGAGATCATCGGAGAACGAACCCATAAAAACCTATCGCCCTTGCACAGTCACTTAATTAACCTCTTCTGCCTCATATTTAGCCATTCGCACTGAATCAACTAGTATTATGCCCCGTGAAGCACGCACAAAAAAAAAATAGATTTTGAAGAGGGTGCGTTTGTGTCGTCAGGCCAGTTGAAAAAGGGGGGTCCGCCCTCCTGGTATTTCCTTCAGACGGAGACGTTGATCAATGAATATGAGTATGAGCATGATCAAAGTAGACCAAAAACGATATACGACCAATAGTAAAGTACGACCAAAAACGAAGTAACGATATACGACCAATAATAAAATACAACCAAAAACAAAGTACCACCAATAAAGTATCGAAAAAATTATACACTTGCAATTTTTACTCTTTAGTTTATTACTATTTTCTTTACAAACGATTGCCCGAGAACTGATCTGTATGTCCGTTAATAACTTTATTCCGTTGTGAACTTGTTGATCACTTCTATTTATGCATTTTTATTACTTATGTTGCAATTTTCGCTATCGTGAGAAACTTGTAACAGGTTTCGTGGGAAGCTTATTCGTTGTCTGGGGTAATATGCTGACTTAGCGTCTGGCGCATACATAACACGTCCCCCTTTCAGACATATCTAAGGATATTTTAACCTTTGATTGGACTTCGGATGTTGCAACTCTATGGATTCTGTTGAGTCCCTTGGTGTACTCGTCACGCTCAACGTAATTTCCGGTCCCCTTTGTTGTCGTCGATTAAAACATTTATTGAAATTTATTGTAAATGTTGCCATTCCAGATTTGCAACAAAATTTCCAGATTGCAAGAGTTGTTGCGAGTATGGTTGTTAGTCCACCCCTTGAGTTCTTTCAGGTATCGACTCCAGCGCTTTGGGCCAAAGGTTCTTCTGGTTTTGTATTTCTACTGATATATCCTGTAGTTCATGTACATCTTTTGCAGTCAATTTGGAAATGGGTTGTTGACTAATAGTGACATCACGTAGCTTTGCATTTATGCAACAATTTTCTAATTCTCCATAAGAATGTTTGTCTTTTATTTCGGTTTCAGTATCTGCTTCCATTGTTCTTTTCGTCATATCGTATGTTTCGAAAATGCAATTATTAGGTATTTTAATAATTCCTGTGCCAACAAGTTCACCTATTTTAGTTTCATTTTTACATTTACAATTAAAATGTGTATTCTCAGAAATCATGTACAAATATGAATTGCCTCTTAATTTATGGAAAATTTCTATATCTGAATTTACAATTTTTATTTTACAATTTTCTGATCTTTTCCTCATAAACAAATTTAATTCACAATTAACATTACTAGCTGTGTTTCTCAATAATTGAGGCTCACAAATATAAATCTTATTAATTAGTTTACAATCATTCATATTAGATTTCAAACAATAATTTTCTTTATTTTTATTAATTAATAATATTTGATTATCAAGTTCTAAAACAGCAATCCCATTTTCCATTATTTTTGGGACAGTAATTGTTTCATATAACTCAGATACTTCTTTTTTGACAATAGGTACATGAATAATAACAATAACTTTTTGTTCTCTAGTAAAGGCTTTTATTTCTAATGTTTCTAGTATTTCATAACTTTCGGTGTTTGTTTCTATCGCTAAAATATAATCGTTTTCTAAAGTCCTAAGTTCCTGAATAAGGTCATTGGGTTCAATAACTCGTGGATGTAAAATACCTGCTTGTATAAATAATAAATTTCAATAATTTGTTCTATTTCCATTTCTAATTGTAATATTTTAAAATTAATTTTGCTAGATATTTCTTCAAAATATGAATTAATCATTAATGTTTTATTAAAATTGTTTTCTTCGGTATGAATCTTATTTATTTCTTCAATAATGACATTAATTTTCCTAATTGTTACGTTATTACTTTTAACTGTGTCTATAACTTGCTTAGTACTTTAACGTTCTCTTCCATACCGTGTTTAATTCGATTTTCATTTCTGCTAATGATTATTTAATTATTTTCAATATCTTATAAGGACCTTTATATATACTATCAAGTTTACCTTTTCTGTCATTTCTTATTAGAACCTTTTGACCTACCTTATACTCTATTTGCTTTCCTATTTTCTGGTCATATCTAATTTTAGATTTTTCCCCACTTTTCTTAGTGTTATCTATAGCAATTTCCTGTTTATGTAGAAGATTTGCCCTAAGGTTATCCATGTAGTCGAAAATTGTATCACCGTCATAAGGATCTACACTACTGGGTCTATTTGCTTCAAAACCATATACTAATTCATAGGGTGTAAAGACTGTCGTATTGTGTGGAGTAGTGTTATAACAAAATCCTGCATATGGCATTCGTTTATGCCAATCTTTTATTTGATTGAGCTCTTTGCCTGTTGACTTCAGGTATTCTAGTAATCTGCAGTGTGCTCTTTCAACACTACCATTAGCTTGTGGACGGGCTACACTCGTTGTTATTCTTTCTATTCCCAATAATTTACAAAACTCTTCAAAAAGCGCGTTGAAAAATTCCGGACCGTTGTCACTAAGAATAATTTTAGGCATACCGAAATTTAAAATCCATTCTTCCATAACTGCACGAGATACAGTTTCCATATCTTTTGATTTTATTGGTATGAATTTTATGAATTTAGAGAGATCATCTTGTATTGTTAAACCAAACCTATACCCTTCTTCTGTTTCTTCAAATGGTCCTATTACATCTATCATTATTTTTTCTAAAGATCTGTCTGCTGAACTAACAATTTTCATTGGTTTTCTAGTAGGAACCCTATTTACTTTTTCCGTCTGACACTGTGGGCAATTTCTAACAAATTCTTCTACTTATTTTTGCATTCCATTCCACTGAAATTTTTTCCTAATTTTAGCATATTTCGCTTTTTGGCCGGTATGACCACCTATTAAACCCTCATGATATTCCTTTATAATTTCTTTTCTTCTCTCTAAGCTGTTTACAATTTCTTTCATATTTAAAGACGGTTCCTCAACTAAATCAAGATCTTCAAATTCTCTGACTATATCTTCTTCCTGAGCTAATACCTCTTCATTATTTCTTGCAAACTCTGCTTCGTTTTGCACAACTGGATCTGGTTCGTTTTGGATCTCGATACCTTCTTCTTCCATAATGGTCATGAGATCTTGCCATGTCTCCTCTTTTTCTTGTTCTGTTATCCGAACGTTTCTACTGAGTTCATCGGCCACTATATTTTCCTTACCTTTTTTATAAGTAATGGTGGAATCGAATTCCTCCAGTTTGAGGCGCCACCTTACCAATCGACTTCCAGGATCTTTTACCTGAAATAACCACGTTAGAGGCCTATGATCTGTTTGAATAGTAAATTTTGTCCCATACACGTACGGTCGAAATTGTTTCGTAGCCCATACAATTGCCAAACATTCTTTCTCTGTCGTACTGTAATTCTTTTCGGCATTGTTTAGTGTACGACTTGCGTAGTGTATTGGCAGATCCTTAACATTGTATTCTTGACTCAGAACAGCCCCGATACCTTTATTTGAAGCGTCTGTTGTTATTATAAAAGGTTTCGTGAAATCCGGGTATTGCAAAACAGGGTGTTTTGTAATACACTCTTTCAACTGTTCAAAACTGTTTTGTTGATCTTGGCTCCAAACGAACTCAACATGTTAAGTTCTTTCCGTAGATGACAATGTCGTCCAAATATACAAAGCACTTGATCCCCTGCAGACCTGCCAAGACAGTATTCATCAGCTTCTGGAAACACGCAGGAGCGTTTTTCAAACCAAACGGCATCCTGGTATACTCAAAATGACCGTATGGAGTGCTGAAGGCTGTCTTTTCCATATCAGATTCTTCCATTGGAATCTGATGGAATCCCGATGTTAGGTCTAAAGTAGAAAAATCCTTAGCTTTTCCAAGCTGATCAAGGATTTCTTTAATATTTGGGAGAGGATAGTTATCGGCAATAGTCAACTCGTTGAGTTTGCGATAATCTATCACCATCCTCCATTTCTTCTTTCCACTTACGTCCGCTTTTTTAGGCACTATCCAAAGTGGAGAGCTCCAGGGAGACTTGCTGTTTCTGATTATGCCATCCTTCATTAATTTGTCTACTTGTGTACGGACTTCCTCCTCGTGCACCTTCGGATATCTGTAACTCTTAGTAAATACAGGTTCCGAATTAGCACTCAGACGTATTTTGTGCTTTGTGACCGGCGTTAGGGTCAGCTTCTCATTCTCTGTACTGAATATGTCACTATAAGTCTTGATTATTTCAAAAAGACTTTCTTTCTCCTCTTTATTTAAGTGATCGGCTCTCACGTTTCAAACCACCGTCTGTTTCCTGTTTTCCAGAATCTCACATCCTTAATGTTAAAGGCTTTGTCAGTAGTATTGACAATTGACACTATACACTTTCCGTTCTTATTCAAGCTTATCCAGTTAGGAATTATAATACCGTCGACTATCTCCTGTCTAGGTATCACAACTTCTTTTTTCAGATCGCTATCGATTTGAATCGTCCGGAAAATCTCGGATCTACCCTCAATAATATTAGACTCGGCTAGATATTTTAAAGGAATTTAACCTATTTTTCCACTAATTATATTTTCCCTATAGTTAATTTGAAAACCACCCTCTCGTAGGAAATGATTTCCAATTAACCCATCATAATCTCCTAGAAGATTGTTTTCTATTACTTGAAATTCTACTTCAGTGGATTTAAACTCTCCAACTAGGGGAATGAATTTAACCTCCACTTTAACTTTTCCTAAGCTTTCCCGAGTCTCTCCACCTATACCTCTAAATTTAATGGTATCTTTAGGATTAACACTTTTTCTATAAACGCAATTCGCTTTAATAAGAGATACTTCCGCACCAGTATCTATTATTAATCTTTTAATCTCATTGTTAACCACTACATCTACATGAGGACTCTGTTAGCTATCTACCGCCCTAAGCTGTACACTTGCCTCGTGGACCATACAGCGTTCTAAAAACCCTGGTCCTTGAAGCTTTTTTGACTGGTGCTGGGAAGATTTGCACCATCTTCATCTTCACTCTGTTGCTCTTTCTTGAGCCGAACATTGTTCACTTGTTCATTCTTCTTTTTCTTTGGTAACTTGCATTGCTTTGCAAAGTGACCTGGTTTACCGCAATTGTAACAACACCTCTCTTGGTAATTTATCTTAGCCAGATTCTTGGACGTATGTTCCTTCTGCGTATTTGTTCTGAACAGGTTAATGCGCTGTTCCTCCTCACTAGCGAATCTACTGGCTTCAGACAAATTTTTCGGTCTTTGAGTGATTAGATAGCATGAAAGTCGTTCACGTAGACCATTGATGAACACTGTTAGTGTTTCATCTTGAATGTCCGCTAACTGACCTTCCTTGTGCTCACTCTTAACACCAGAAAGTTTACTTTGTAATAAACGTCTTTGCAATGTTTCTACTCGCTGCAAATAATGAACTACAGATTCATCTTTATATTGTTTTAATGCAATCAACTCTCTATGAAGTTGTAGAGCGCTATGTGGCTCTCTAAATACTTCCGTCAGCTCTTTTTTGAGAGATTCTCAGTCGGAAATGTCTTTATTCATTAAAATTGTGGTGGCAGTACCACGAATTTTAGTCTTGATAAATTTAAAGAGCACGGGTTTTTGCCCTTCCGATGCAAATTCTATAGCATCATGAAGCTGAAAACTTCGTCGCTCGTGCCTTTAAAAGTGGGAATAAAGTTAATTAAAACTGAAATTGACATTTCTGACATTATGCTCTGTCTATTTTGACCTGGAATCCTAGTCTCACTATCAATAACTTGGCTTTGTAAGCTAACTTCACTATCACTACCTGGGCTTTCAAACTCGTCTTCGTTATTCCGAAATGCCGAAAACATTAGATCTTTCACACTAATAAAATTTATTTCATATCAAAATATATCTTTCACTTTTATAAGATTTATCACTTTTATTTATTTATTTAGTAGCGTATCTGATTTAAGAAACAATAACTGTACTCACATTACAATTATAAAATTACGATCCATTGATCCAGCGTTGCCCTCTATGGTATCCCACCGCTGCCACCAGAAATTGTGTTATGCCTCGTGAAGCACGCACAAAAAAAAAAATAGATTTTGAAGAGGGTGCGTTTGTGTCGTCAGGCCAGTTGAAAAAGGGGGGTCCGCCATCCTGGTATTTCCTTCAGACGGAGACGTTGATCAATGAATATGAGTATGAGCACGATCAAAGTAGACCAAAAACGATATACGACCAATAGTAAAGTACGACCAAAAACGAAGTAACGATATACGACCAATAATAAAATACAACCAAAAACAAAGTACCACCAATAAAGTATCGAAAAAATTATACACTTGCAATTTTTACTCTTTAAATACTTTATTAATATTTTCTTTACAAACGATTGCCCGAGAACTGATCTGCATGTCCGTTAATAACTTTATTCCGTTGTGAACTTGTTGATCACTTCTATTTATGCATTTTTATTACTTGTGTTGCAATTTTCGCTATCGTGAGAAACTTGTAACAGGTGTCGTGGGAAGCTTATTCGTTGTCTGGGGTAATATGCTGACTTAGCGTCTGGCGCATACATAACACTAGGCAATGATGAAGGACAAGATTTTGTTCGTACTGCAAAAGTCATCGAATCCAACCTTTATGTCGACGATGTTTTAACGTGCTCAAGCGGAGCTTATTGCAGTGTTTAAAAGAGGAAAATTCGAATTAAGAAAGTGTTGCTCCAATTCAGAAGCTTTGTTATCAAACATTGATAGTGCTTTCAAATGCAAAACAACAACGTGAACAAAACGTTGGGCATAATTTGGGATCCAAATCAAGGTGTATTCATGGAATCCAGACAACAAAGAGGTCAGTAGATTGACATTGCGCAGCCGTTTGATCCACTTGGACTATTCTTGTTCTTGCCAAGATTTTCATAAAGCAGTTGTGGCAAACACAACTTTCTAGGGATCAGTCTCTGCCTGAAGAACACAAAAAAAGGTGGACAGAATTTCGTAAGGAGTTTAGTCTTCTTCAGCAATTGCGAGTGCCGAGGGTGTTAATATCCACTCAAAAGGCAAGCGCACAAATTCATGCATTTGCCGATAGTTCCGAGCTCGCATATGGGTACATGCATATACATACAATCATTTTTAGAAGAAAGAAGTATCCAAATTAGTAGCGAAATCCAAAGTTGACCCCACGAGGGCTATGTCGTGCCACGTTTGGAACTATGTGCTGCCGAAATGGCAGCCCAATTTACACATCGCATTATAAAAATTCTTGGCATCGACTCTGAGAATATTTTTTACTGGACTGACTCCTCAATCGTACTTTCTTGGTTATCGGCGGAATCTTCAACTTGGAAAACTTTTGTTGCCAATCGAATAGCTAGTATTCAGGAAAAAACTACCTCGCAGCAATGGCGACATATCGACTCGCATTGGAATCCCACTGATATCGTATCAGCGTTGATTGACTCAGACATGTGGTCTTTAGACCCCCATTCTTTAGACAACAGCAAGATCAATGGCCGTGCTCAAGGCCGCAATCGAATATTGATGAAATCATCTTAGAACGTCGGAAAGTTAAAACTGTGCTCTCCTCACAAACAGAGAGCGACTTCATTGAAAACATCAAGTACCACAAGTCATACTTACAGCTTCTTCGTGGTGGTTCCTATAATAATCGATCTAAGAACAATGCTTTAGAGAGATGTTTAAAAAAGAATGTGGCTTCTCCACCAGTCACTGTAGCTGAATAAGGCAATGTCATAAAACAAGTCCCTCCAATAACAGGAGGGAAATAAAAAATGTCCTGCTACTAGTTATAAAGTTGATTCAAGAAAGCTGTTTCTCTGCTGAACTTAGGTCGTTACGTAAAAATTCTCAAGTTCCCCAACGAAACAGTTTGCGTACACTTGAAGCGTTCCTGGATACAGATGGATTGATTAGAGTGGCTGGTAGAATAATATTTCATTAAATGCTAAACATCCTATCTTATTGCCTTCTTCACATGTTTTCACCACCTCTACCATTCGATACCTTCACTATAAGCATGATCACTTGGGCCGGCAAAAGTTCTTAGCTGTTTTTCGTCAATAATTTTGGCCAATAAATGGAAGGATACTAACTAAAAAAAATTGTGCGCAAATGCATTCTGTGTTCTGGTTGTGAGCCCAAACAAGAAATGAGCTTCATGAACGTTATCAGCTGTTTATGACAAAACTACGCAGAGATTTGAAATATGTGCGCAGAAGATGGAATAGAGTGCAATACGATACCACCCAGATCTCAACACATGGGAGGTATCTGGGAAGCAGCAGTAAAGTCCACGAAGTTCCGCATGAAACGATTGTTGCACTTAATCTAATAGAGGCTATATTAAGTTCTTGTCCCCTTACACCCTTATCTAATGATCCTAACGATTGCAGCTATTTAACTCCCGGTCATTTTTTAATAGGTGGACCATTGACGTCAATTGTTGAAAATAGCATAATAGACGATCACCTAAGCAGACTTTCACGATGGCAGCGCATGCATTGGGTTACGCAAACCTTTTGGGCAAGATGGTCGTCGTAATATTTGCATAGTCTACAGAAGCGCACGAAATGGCACATCATTCGTAAAAACATAGCAGTCGGCTCGTTAGTAGTTCTTAAGGATGACAATCTTCCACCACTAAAATGGAGACTGGGCCAGATAACTAAACTACATCCTGGAAGGACAATATCGCTCGAGTGGTCACAGTAAGAACCTCTTCAACCCCTCTCAAAAGAGCCGTTACGCAAATATGTTTGCTACCAATTGAAGTGTCGCCTCTTCAAGGTGTGGAGCATGTTGAGTAATTACACTAACTATGTATTTTTTGTATTTTATGTATTTTATGTAATTATATATTACACAGTATGTATCTATCTACAACCGATTCCCACAACTATAATTCAGATATTCTTTTCCACGTCACCCAATGAGGTAGAGTATAAAACGCGTTATTTTTTGTAAGGTGTCCCCTGAAGTCATGACCCTAGCTTTTTAGCAAGTACTAAAGAAATAAAAATATTCATAAAATAAATAGTAACTATCCATTAATAAAAAACTGGACTGTTTGTGCTCATCATCGTCACATTTCATGCTCTCGGAACCTGTCATTTTCAGTGCGGATTTGAGCAAAGGTTCTATCAAGTGGTCTTCGTGTCGACTCAGCCCCAGAACCTTCGTAACTTGAATTTTCTGGCGACTTTAAATTTTGCAAAATAATTTGCTTCAAACTACGAATAAATCTGTAGGCTGAAGGGTTCCGTTCGTATGATCCCCTATTTGATCGAGCCATTGAAAATAAATTTTCTGCAACATTAGTATTAAGATGTGCAATTCTGGTCATTTTTAAGTTTTTCCGTATTAGTTCTATAGCAAGTAAAGTTTGAGGTAACGCGCCAAAACAATATGGCTTCTTCATCTTACCGGTAGATTCCCATAACGATATCCACTGCCTAGCAGTTTTAACGGACTACAGAATCTCGCTATTTAGTGAAGTGAATTTAGTGATGGGTGTCGATTAGGGTTGCTTGTAGAACAGTAGTTGTTTAAGTTGTTGAAAAGATTATTTATTTTGCTTACAAAATTGCAGTTGAGACAGCAATCTTCTTATCGGTTTCAGTTTTAAAACAATTTGCTGATATTGCATTAAAGACTTCAGCAGCAACATTAGCACTAAAACTTGGGTGGTTCGGGTTTACATGACTCTTGGTCAGCTTAAAGCACACTTGAAAGATGTTCTTGGAATCCTCTTCAAAAATTTTGACAAGGATTCGCCATGAACCAATATCTTCAGATATTATAATTGGATTCTCAAGCAAACTATTTCGCACACTATTGAATAAGTGAGGGCAGCCATATACTATAGAATGAAAATTCGTTGATTGTGTTCGATAGCTCGATAAAACAAATTACTAAACAACAACCCTCAATGAAAGGAAGAACTTTTAATATAACATATGATATAATTTTATTCATATATAAATTAGAAAAAGATCGCGAGGCGGTATGCAGCAAAAGTGAAAAGTGTAGGGAAATTATTTGACATTTTAAGTATTGATTGAGGATAGTGGGAACAAAGGAAAGAGAGAATAGAAAATGGGTAGGTATTTCCAGTTATACACCTTTAAAGTCGAGGAGTTCGAATTAAATATAATTGTCATAGATCTTAACCTTCCGATGGCAAGGCTTTTTTTCCTACGTGAACAGTAACTGGGGTTGTTCATCACTCAACCAAATGTTATTGAAAATAAAGCAGTATTTAAAATGAAAAATTATTCTTATTTATTATGAGATCACATATATTTAGAGAATAGATCGACCAATAGAAAAAGACAACAACAAAAACAAATTATATTACGGCTCTTCTCACTTAGTTGGGTGATGAGTATCCCCACTTGCCTTCGGAAGGTTAAGCAATTGTTTGCCCCACGTAATTTGTATGCTCTTCTATTGTATTATTGCTGCTTTTGTCACAACAAATAGCAATATCTTACAGACCACACTATAAAGTTTGTGATATTGTAAATTTCAATTTCTCGGCAAACAGACCACACTATAAAGTTTGTGATATTGTAAATTTCAATTTCTCGGCAATTTCATCACTTTTCGGGCATCCTATATAATAAGATGTTGTGTGATTCCAATTTTTATTTAATGCCCTATGGGAAAGAACCTTTACTTTGGAGGCTTTGGTGGCGCGTATACCCGGTTCCCCAAAGTCAGAAAAGTCGTATACCATGTCATTTTTAATGTGTAATCAAGTTCAGGTTTGATTGCATTTTCATCAAAAATTAATCCGCACCTTTTCTCTATGACATCGTTTCTACTTTTCTCTTTTAAATATTAATCATTTGGTTTTAAAAACCGGCCGATAAACTTAAGGAAGAATGCCATCGATAGATTGTGCTTATAGATGGTAAACTAAATCCCGAGCTTACCATATGGGAATATAATGAGGGAGACTTATAAAAAACACATCAGACGCAAATCTTTTTCGTCATTCATCCAATGTGCATTTGCCTTATGAAAAATTGCATATTTACAAAAGTTTTTACGTCGACTGGCTTGTTTTGCAATTGCATGTCAATGTTTTTCTCCAAGTTATAGTTCTTATCAATCTTTGATCGTTTTGTCGTATCGAAAATGTACCGAGGTAAGATATTTTTTATTCGCTCATTATGAAAACGAGATTCCGGAGAAGGAAATTGTGAAGGAGAAATTTGCAAACTACTATTTTCAAGGCTAGGTAGAGAGAAATCTCTAATATACGTCATAGGGTTGAAAACTCTATTAGCAAAAGTGTAGTTGAATTGAGTTTCAACCAAGTTTTGGCTGATATTTAGTACATTAGATGCACTACAACTACAACGATGGCAACGATTAGTATAAGGCCTCGTAGAAGTAGCATCTTCCGACAGGTGCTGGTTCCTTAAATGACGAGAAAAAGCCTCTGCAGCCGAACGTCTTGCAGCTCTGCTTATAAGTCCTACATCACGCCTCCCCGTGGCGCCATCTGGGAATCTCACTAGAGGTTGCGAAGTGAAGGGGACAAATGGCGAGTTTCCTGCGCCATTAACCAGGATTAGTGTCGGAAAAACAAAACAAGACCTTATCCGGGCTACTCCGACATATTTGGAGCTCAGGCCGGAAAGAATTTCCAGGACTTAGTCAGGGTCTTGGAAAAGAGATGGTGGCGGACGAGCCCTATAAGGGCCAACGGCAGCGCTCACATCCCGGAAAGGGTTACTGGCTTCGGTGTAACCGACCCCTCGTCCTAGGGGCACTCAAAGTGGAACTGGTCCTCCAGGTTGGGGGTTGTGCCGCCGGGGTAACTGCCCGGCCATTTAAAAAAGATTACGTTACGAAGCATCAACAAGCCTCGGATATGGACGGATCTACTGTTGACAACCCACGCAAACGATTTAAGAACAATGAGCTTCGGATATGCACGTGGAATGTTAGATCCCTTAATAGACCACGTGCAGCCGAGCAACTAGCGGAGGCCCTAGACTGCTGCAAAGCAGACATAACCGCCATCCAAGAAATGCGATGGGATGGGCCGGACAAAAAGAAGATGAAAAACTGCGACATCTACTACGGCAATTGCTATCGACGGCAAAAGCAGCGCTTATTTGGATGCGGATTTGTTGTCGGAGGCAGACTAAGACGAGAAGTCCTCAGCTTCCGGCATGTGAGCGAGCGCCTCGTAGCAATCCGCATCAAGGCTAAATTCGCCAACATAAGCCTCATATGCGCGCATGCCCCCACAGAGGAGAAAGATGGCGACACCAAGGATGCCTTCTACGAGCTCCTCAACAAGACCTACGAGCAATGCCCTAGCTATGACATTAAAATTGTCCTCGGTGATTTTAATGCAAAGCTAGGAAGAGAAGATATCTTTGGTGGAACAATCGAAAAATATAGCCTGCACAACACCACCTCCGATAACGGATTCAGGCTAATCGACTTTGCGGCGGGGCCAACATTGTCGTGGCTAGCACGCGGTTCCCACATCTCGACATACACAAGGGGACTTGGAGAACTCCTGATCAATCAACAGTCAACCAGATTGATCACATTGCGATCGACGCAAGACACTCCTCCAGCATTATGGATGTCCGTACGTTCCGAGGAGCCAACATCGACTCGGACCATTACCTTGTTGTAGCCAAGGTACGGTTGCGGATATCCCAAACTACGCCAAGACAAACTAATGCTGTGAGAAAATTCGACGTCAGACGGCTACAATCGCAAGAGATCGCTAAGTCCTTTTCCGATCGAGTGTCTCTTAATCTCTTAAGAGGTCCATCCAGCATCGAAGACCATTGGAAACACCGCCAAAACGCCATCAGAGATGCCGCTTCTGATGTGCTGGGTTTCATTCGTCCACCGCAACGAAACCCCTGGTTCGATGATGAATGCCGGCAAGCACATGCAGCTAAGCAAGATGCATATAACGCGGCGCTCCTTAGAAAGACCAGAGCTGCTTACGAGCTCTATGAGCGGAAGAGGAGAGACGAGCACCGGCTTCTCAGGAGGAAGAAGAAAGAGCATGAGAAGCGCGCGATCGAGGAAATTGAAAGATGCTACTCCAGGAATGAGGTTCGGAAGTTTTACCAAAAGGTAAAAATAACATGCCGCGGAAACAAACCCCGAACCGAAGCCTGTAGAGATGAACAAGGGAACATCGTAGTAGAATCGCAGCCGATGCTGAGGATTTGGAAAGATCATTTCTGCAGACTGTATAACGGCGATGACGGACCAAATACCGCTGTCAGGCAGAATCAACCTTTCAACCTGGACGATGATGACCAACAATTCCGTCCACTCGACCTGGATGAAGTGAAGATAGCCATATCGAAGCTTAAGTCCAACAAAGCTGCTGGAGCGGATGGCCTGACTGCCGAGCTCTTCAAAGCGGCAGGCGATGACTTGGTAAGGAGCATACACCAACTCATCTGTAAAATATGGTCGGACGAAAGTATGCCCGATGAATGGAACCTCAGCATTGTTTGTCCAATTCTCAAGAAAGGAGACCCTCTGAACTGCGCCAACTACAGAGGCATCAGTCTCCTTAACATCGCATATAAGATCTTATCCGCCGTATTGTGTGAACGCCTGAAGCCGTTTGTCAACAACCTGATAGGTCCATATCAGTGTGGCTTCAGGCCAGGAAAGTCCACCAACGACCAGATATTCACACTACGGCAGATCTTGGAGAAGACCCATGAGCTTCAGATCGATACCCACCACCTATTCATCGATTTTAAGGCCGCGTATGACATCATCTATAGAGACGAGCTATATAGAGCAATGTCTAGTTTTGGCATCCCTGCCAAACTCGTCCGTCTGTGCAGGATGACGATGGAGAATGCACGCTGCTCCATCAAGGTCGGTAAAAATCTCACCGAGACCTTTGATGTCCAAAAAGGATTTAGACAAGGCGATGCGCTGTCATGCGATTTTTTCAACATCGTACTTGAAAGAATAGTGCAAAACTCACGAGCAAACACAAGAGGCACTATCTTTCAAAAGTCCGTCCAACTACTCGCATACGCCGACGATATTGACATAATCGGGAGAAAACAGCGTGATATCAGTGGCGCTTTCGCGAGTATTGAGACGGAAGCGGCGAAAATGGGTTTAGCGGTTAATGAGGGCAAGACCAAGTATATGATGTCAAGCAAAAAGGACAACCAACACCGACGTCTCGAGGGACAGCGCAGTAGAGGAAGGCCAAGACTGAGGTGGCGCACGCAAGTGGAAGAGGACCTCAGCCAACTTAGCGTGCGAAACTGGAGGCAGCTAGCCAGGGATCGAGCTGGCCGGAGAAGCTTGTTGACTGAGGCCCAGGTCCACCCCGGACTGTAGCGCCATACAGATACAGATACAGATACATCGATAGATACATCACAGCAATTGCACACTGACGTCGATGACATTGGCAGGGTATTTTTTAAAGCAGTTTTCTATGTGCTTCCACCTTTATATCTTTGCTATGAAATTGGGTTTCACAAATGAAAATTTTTTCAATGCATTTCATTGAGCGTGCTTTAATCAAACATCCCTTCTACGATCTTTGGGAACTTTAAAAAATGACAAGGCAAATGTTCTTTTGATATTATCACAATCTTTGTATGATCATTTAGACATTCTGAAAATCAAATTCAAGTGCGTGCAAATTAAAGGAAGCATTCATGTTTACCAATGAATTATAATATGTTTGTATGTATGTACATATGACATATCAGTAATTGACGAAAAGTATAGATTGAAAATCACAAACAAGTTCTTAAAAGAACATACAATTATGGCGGAAACTAGCACTGCAATGCCAAATGGCTGAGGCCGATGAGTTAAGCGCAATGATATAAGCACACACACTCCCCCCAGGCCCCACACCAGAGGCATAGGTGAAAAGGAAATATTATGTTTGTGTAAAATAAGCAATAAGTGCTATGTGTGTTTGCATTTTTTTTTTGAGCTTACTTCTTTCGCTTTATTTCATTATCATTCAGATTTACGTGCAGAAGGATCCTGCACTTACCAAAGCAACTGACAGTGTAGCACTACGTTGCGTGGGGTTAGGCCGACGAGTTATTCACATTGCAAAGTTTCTATCTTACTCCACACAGCACGATGTTTGAGTGGGGTGGATTAGTGCATAGAGAGTTACTGGCATGGGATTGGTTAGATTAGAACGGAAATGTGTTAAGCAATGGCTTATTAGTGCATTTGCATATGGAAATTGTTGAGGCAAAAGAGCGTAATTTTTTTGTGGTACTCAGCGAAGGATGTTTACTTTGGCCGCTAGAGGCACCACCATCGATTTCCTCAAGTGATAGTACTATTAGTTTCATATACAATGATACCGCGCATATTAAAAACATTTTCATTTTTGTTAGTGACGGATGTGTGGAATTTTGTGGTTTTCAGAAATCCGAGATTTTCGATAAAGAAACAATACAATGTACTGAATTTGGTATAACTAACAATTTTAAACCCAAATTTAGAAGCATTCTGTACTCCAAAACCATTAATGTATTATAATACACCAAAGTGTTTAGAATTGAATGTAGTTTCATATCTACTTGAGTGTAAAGTTTTGATAAAATCACAAATAGATGGATAGGGAAATGAATTACTCTCTCAAAAGAGTTCTCTTTTACAAAATAGTACTCTCTTGATTTGACATTAAATACAATTCTTGCTCATAGAAAATCTTCATGCAGAAATTTGTAAAAATTTGCAGGGGGTGGGAAATGAATTAATACCTTAAAAGCATTCTGCTTTTGTATAAAGTTGCACACACAGGAGAGTAAAGAGCGGTGGCGTAAAGTATGTCGTCACGACATTCGAGTCAGTTTACTGCCAGGGTGGGCCATTAGATGTCTTACATAAAAACACAATTACAGAATCAGATGAAGAGGCTACACTCTGCTTTTCTATAACACATACATACAAAAGAATGGCACATGTCGATGGTAATAAAAAAGAGCCATGGCCAGAAGCCAAATTCCGTACAATTCAGGGAAGCGAAATTCACAAATTGTACACTTGTAAAACCTTCCTTCCAGGCCATGAGAAAATGCCGAAAGCATGTCAAAGATCGTCAAATAGAATCCCAACATTTTCCCAACAGGTTTGCGTGAAATTTTCGATCGACGAAAAGTCCAGGAAATACTTGTTGGAGCAGAAGTGCAAGCTTTTTCTTAACTTCATGCAGAGACAAATCCGCACCAAACGATTATTACAAGCAGAAAACCACACTGCCACTCCGAAGAATATAGCCCCTCAGTCTTGGACCAGCGCACTGTCATGAGCCTTTTTTATGAAAGGTTTTCGAACCATAATCTTGTAATGAAGTGAATCTGACTACTTGGGTCACTTTCACCTACCCTGTGGAAACAAGGGTAGCGACCCGGCTTCCAATCACCGCATTCAAGGTTCAAGTCCATGCGTAGAACGTTAGAATAGAGCCTTTTTATTGTTTTTTTTCTCTTCTTGTTTCTTTTTGTCAGTTCTTATATAATTTATTATTCTATGGATACTATAGTCCTTAGCTATACTGTAAGTTCAGGGGTGGCGACTCGGTTGGGAGAAGGAAAAAAAATTAAAAATTCGAGAATTTGAATAGAGCCAAACGAAATTTTTGAAGAAAGAAAAAGAAAATTACAGAATAACACTGAAGGCGAGTGATACGCAATAGTGTAGTTAGTAGTTGCACAAGACTTTTAAAAGGGGCTAAAATTTTCTCGGCAGTGCCAAAAATGAAAGAACACTAAATTGAACTTTGCATATGTCGACGAACGTCTAAGGCTTTTTGCTTTGGATCGTTATCTTGGTAAAAATTATATGTTTCCCTAATTGTCAGTTATAAGAATATTAAGATACATAGTCTTATCCATATTGCCTTGAATAAATTTCAAATTCCCAACACCTCCCCAGCCCAAAGCACCCCAGCCCATAGCATCCCAAACCATAATGCTCTCTCCTCCGTGTTTAACGGTCGCCGATAACTTTTTTCATGACAAGCTTCATTTCGTTTCCGGTATACTTTTTCTTGTTTTTTTATCATTTTAGAGGAGTGAGGACTTACTTTCATTCATTGACAAATATGAAGTTCTTCCAGTAGTCTAGTGCTTTTTCCTTAAGTGCATTCGCAAAATTAAATCGTTTTATTTTGTTTACGTCGCTGACCAAATGTTTTCTGCGGCATATCCACGAAAGGTAAACATTTTTTCACGTACGCCTGATACTTATTGGAACCACACTCTCTCCATTAAATTCAGAAAGTAATTTACATAATTCCAATGAAGTCAGCTTGGGATTTTTTTTTATTCACGAAGAATACATTTTTTCGGAGAATTGGTCGTTTTTCTGGGTCTTTTGTTGCTGCACACATTTCGTATCCTTCCTTCTTCATCGTACCTTTTACAAATATATTGAACCGTAGATTTTGGTATCCGTAATAATTTACCTATTTCGGCTAAAGGATCTTCGCTGAGATTCTTATCCATTCTGAAAATTAAAATCTTAAACATCTGAATAAAAAAAAAAACTTCAAATTTTGACTTAAAATACAGCACTTTAAATAAAATCTAATATATCTGTTTCTCAATGCTGAAATCCTTATCTATGTCAATGCCTGAAATCGTACGAAATTAAATGTTTGTTCTTTTTGCAGAGAGGTGAAAGACAACCTTGAGTTGCAATTCCTTAATTTGCAAGCGTGTGTTTTTTTATGACATCACACTTCGTACGAATCTAAATGTTTCTAAGTGTAAGTAGAAATGTGTAGTGGAATGTATTTGTAAGTTAGTTAGTAGGTCTTTAATAATGTATAGTAATTGGACTAAGAGAATTATTACGTGTATAAAATAGAAATTTCTTTTTTATTATTCGGTTGGAATCGGCTGGTCGGCTCGTGTTAAAAGCGAATCCTTTATTCAGTCGCGATTCTGGATGTTGATAGTGAAGCGGAAGAATATTCGCGTAGTGTTTATATTTACTATCTAAACTCACGACCATTCTTCGGAGTGGCCGGGCACTCTTCCGTGGAACGTCGTCTGAGGCGCAGGATTCGAAGGAAACAGCACAACTTAGACTGTTTGATGCAAGAACGCCAAAATCATCTGGAGCACAAAAAGCTCAAATAGATTGTCAACCAACAACAAAAAGTGGCACAGACAGCTCAATAGATGTAGACAAAAGATCTAATGCTGGAACATCAGAAGACATTATCTCTAGTAGTAATAGTAATATTTTGTTTATTCTGTGACAATACTTAAAGTTTAACAAAAATAACAAAAAGTAAGCGTTGGCTTTTGCCGTCAGCCGAGAAAAAGAAATTAATAAATTTGTACTAAAAAGCTTCATTTATGATTTGTAGCTTATAATTCAGTGCGCATTTTAGAAAGTTATGTAAAGTGTTCCAGATTTCGCCGTTTAGGATGTTTGTGATCTCATTTAGTAATAGGGCATTTTTTCCCAAAAAGGATCTCCTGATTGAATTTAATATGGGACACTTCTTCTTCTTCTTCTTATCCTTTTATTAACCCTTTCCTCGTTATACGAACTTATGCGTAACGAGTTTCCCATTTTTACTGCATCGCTGCTGCTCCGCTTATGGGGTTGGCTAATGTCGCAGACCGCAGAACGCGTCTACATAATGCTCGGTCCTGGATCGCTTCAGTGGTTAACCCCAGACGTTGTTGCGCATTTGCCATCTGAGAAATCCAGGAATTCTTTTTCCGACCTCGTTTTCTTACAGTTGGAGTGACCGTAATTGATAGTGCCTTTTTAACCGGATTTTCCGCAGATCTTCTTTGAACGTGGCAATACCAACTTATTTTATTCGCTTGAAGCTGTTCGGTTACCGAATTCTTTATATGTAGACTTCCTCTTATACGCGTAGATCTAATGCAATCGCGTTTAGTGACTCCACTAGACATCCTTAACATTTTCATTTCCGCTGCCGTCATTTTGTTTTTAAACGCTTCATACATTGTCCAGCACTGTGAACCGTATATAAGAGCTGGTCTAACAACCGTGGTGTAGAGTTTCCCCTTTATTTTAAGTGGAAATTTTCGGTCGCAAAAGATTCCCGAATTTTCCCGCCATTTCATCCATCCCACACTCACTCTGTGGTTTACGTCGTCGTCACATTTCGCTTCCATGTTAACGATTGATCCTAAGTACTTAAAGATAGTGCTTTTCGGAAGAACTATTCCGTCTAACATTATATCCGGAACAGGTCGCAATGGATGCACAAATGGGCACGTCAAATGCTCCGTCTTTGAACGACTTATTTTAAACCCGTTACTCTCTAGCGCATTTCTCCATGAAATTTAATATGGGACACGTTCCAATAAAATGCCGGACATCCTCCTTCGTTCCCAGATTGCACAGTGTACATTCGCCTCCTCCGTTGTTTCTGTGTGGCATATAGTTCAGGTGCAAAAGTTCGCCTCTAGCTTTGAATATACGCTGTTCCGGTCATTAAAGTAGCTGTTTTCCCCCAGTTCATGCTGTAGTATTCTATATGTGGATCTTGATTGACTTTGTTGACTTTGTGTCTAGAAATGTTCCCGTGTTGAGTAGTGGATTTTTTTAAGCATTTCGTTCAGTGTGCTCTCCCAGTTTGTTTCATTTCCGATTTGTTCGTACAAGGGCACATTGTGTTCTTGGCTGAGCCTTGACCATTCCGCAAAGAAATTAAGGTTTCGATGTTTAAGATACATAGCAACCTTGTGAGGAAGACGATGACTTGGTTGAGCAGAAACTTTCCTGATATAGAGTAAGTGCAGTCTAAGTGTGAAGATATGTAGCGTTGGTAGTCCAGTTTCCAGGTGGAACATGTAAGTTGGTGTATTTTCAGGAAGCCTAAACAGTTTCTTAAGGAAATACATTTGGAGTTTTTCTACCTCTTTAAAATGCCAAGCCCCCCAGACTTGTGCTGCATAGCACATTATTGACCTCATTACCGCCTCGAAAATCTTGTACTTCACACTTCGTGCAACATTCCTTTTCCCCAGAACTCCTTTCCAGTCGCAATTAATCGCACGTTTGAATTCTTTCAGTTTCTCTAGCAGGTGTTTTTTAAAGGATGCCTGCGAGGTGATCAGAACTCCGAGGTATTTGTATTCCTTGACTACATCCAGTTCCACGTATTGCCAGGTCCATTTTTCATTCCTTGCTTGGCGCCTCCAGCCATTTCGAAAAATCAAGACTTTGGATTTGCTGGTATTAACTTGCAGGTTCCACATACGGCAATACTGTTGCAGCTTATTAATCATAATTTGGAGCATGCTTGGTGTTTCTGCGAGAATAACGATGTCGTCGGCGTAGAGTAGGAGTTTTATAGGAAATCCCTCAAGAGACAACCCGCCCGGGAGAAATTCAACTAGATCATCCAAAAATATTGAAAACAGAAGAGGACTCAAAAGACATCCTTGCTTTACTCCAGAGTTTGTTTTGAACCGATTTGACAAGATATTCCCGTCCCACACCGCCGCCGTATTGCCTTCGTAAAATTGTTGCAGAACCTTTAGAACCTTTAGAGACTCCTATGTTGCTGAGTTTAAGAAATAGTGATCTTCTGTCAATGGAGTCAAAAGCCGCCTTAAAGTCTATAAAGAAAGCGTATAGTTTTTTTCCTCGGTCTAAGTAAATCCGAGCGATGTTTGTGAGAGTAAATATGTTGCCAATCGTGGAGTACTCCTTGCGGAACCCGGCTTGAAACTCGCTTAGGAAGTCGTTTTCACATATCCATGTTGTTAAGCGCTCCAAGATGACTCCTGTGAAAATTTTAGTAACAGCATTTAGAAACGAAATCCCTCTATAGTTGGATGGATCATTTGGATCTGCTTTATTGTGGATCGGAAAAATTATACTTTTTTTGAAAGCTTCTGGAACTTCGCCAACTGTAAATATATAATTGTATGTTTCCGTGAGCTTCTGCAGGAAGAGGTCAGTTGCATTTTTGAAGAATTCATGAGTAATACGATCTTCCCCTGGAGCCTTATTCAGGCGGCACCTAACTATAACTTTTTCAACTTCTTGTAGGGTTATGGGTGAGTCTTAGGAGTTTACTTCGGAATACGGCAGTGCAAATTGTATTTCATTCCGGTCCACTGGTGGATTCAGCAATTTATCAAAGTAGTCCGCCAAAGTAGTCGCTTCAACCTTGATTCCTTGGGCAAATAACGTACCGTTCAATGCTTTAGCCAGTTTCCAAAAGGACTTGCTGTCTTTGGTGTGCGCAAGTTTTAGCGACAAATTATTTATATAGAGTTTTTGTTTTTCTTGGCATATGATTTTAAAGCTTCTGTTTGCTTGCTGGTATAAACGTTTTATGTGGTCGGTGCCTATGAGTCTTAGCAGACGAAGGTAGGCGAATGATTTTTTTCTGGCTTTTTCACATTCCCAATCATACCAGGGCTGCCTTCCTGGTTTTTTTGTTTCTGTTTGCAAGGGTTTAGCTGCGTTTAACATGCAGTTCGTGAGGGTTTCCGTACCTCTAGCAAATAGAAGTTCGTTATTTTCTATTTTATTGATTTCCAGAGTAAGATTCGCTTTGTACCTTCTTTCCGTCTTTCCAGCGTAGTTTTGGACGAAGACAATTTCGCTGAACTTCGGTATTGGTTTGTCGTAAATTTAACTCTTTTTTGACGGATATTGGTAGGTGGCCTGAGTACGTTCATTCGGAAGCTTCTAGGTCTGTTGCATACTTAAGCCAGTTCCCCTGCAACAGACAGTTATCAATTGTTGAGCACGCGGTACCTCTTAAGAAAGTTAAACTTCCTTTTTGATCACTATTGGTTCGTCCATTAAGTAACGAGAGGCCTATAGTTTCGCACATTTCGATGACTTTTTTCCCGTTTGCATCGGCAACTGCATCTGTTGACTTTCTCACTTCCGGTCCCTGCAGCAGCTCTGGTTCAGCATTTAGTATTTGATCATTCTCCACACTTCCATTGAAGTCTCCAATGACCAGAATATCTGTCTAGCTCAATTCCAGCGGGAAGTTGTACAAACTCGTGAAATCGTTCATCCAGTTGTTGCAATTGATGTAAGTTGGAATAATATACAATATAAGGTTCCCAGTTTCGACCTTTATTAAATGTCTTTCGAACTTTTTTATGAAGCAGCATCCGATCTTTGTTCCTTAGTCTTTTTTAATTCCGAACAAGCATCCGCCGCTTGCCCTGCCATGCATAGAAGTTCTTACTGCTGGAATCCAAAGAAGAGAGTGATGATTGAAGTAAGCCTCGAAGCGTTCCATATTTTTGTCAACGAACGTTTCAAAAAGTAAAAATATATCGTATTTATTTATAAAGTTAAAAAAATCACTAAATAGTAACTTATTGCCTAGACCTGCTATGTTCAACGAGAGAATATTAAAATAAATATTTCTTAAATTAGCTAAACTATTTGAACGGTGGGGATGGCAACGATTAGTATAAGGCCTCGTAGAAGTATCATCTTCCGACAGGTGCTGGTTCCTTAAATGACGAGAATGTGCCTCTGCAGCCGAACATCTTGTAGCTCTGTTAATAAGTCCTACTACACGCCTCCCCGTGGTGCCATCTGGGAATCTCACTAGAGGTTGCGAAGTGAAGAGGGCAAATGGCGAGTTTCCTGCGCCATTAACCAGGATTAGTGTCGGAAAAACAAAACAAGACCTTATCCGGGCTACTCCGACATATTTGGAGCTCAGGCCGGAAAGGATTTCCAGGACTTAGTCAGGGTCTTGGAAAAGAGATGGTGGCGGATGAGCCCTATAAGAGCCAACGGCAGTGCTCGCATCCCGGAACGGGTTACTGGCTTTGGTGTAACCGACCTCTCGTCCTAGGGGAACTCAAAATGGAACTGGTCCTCCAGGTTGGGGGTTATGCCGCCGTGGTAACTGCCCGGCCATTTAAAAAGAATGAAGTTACGAAGCATCAACAAGCCGCGGGTATGGAAGGATCTACTGTTGACAACCCACGCAAACGATTTAAGGACAATGAGCTTTGGATATGCACGTGGAATGTTAGATCCCTTAATAGACCACGTGCAGCCGAGCAACTAGCGGAGGCTCTAGACTTCTGCAAAGCAGACATAACCGCCATCCAAGAAATGCGATGGGATGGGCCGGACAAAAAGAAGATGAAAAACTGCGACATCTATTACGGCAATTACTATCGACGGCAAAATCAGCGCTTATTTGGATGCGGATTTGTTGTCGGAGGCAGACTAAGACAAGAAGACTTCAGCTTCCGGCATGTGAGCGAGCGCCACGTAGCAATCCGCATCAAGGCTAAATTCGCCAACATAAGCCTCATATGCGCACATGCCCCCACAGAGGAGAAAGATGACGACACAAAGGATGCCTTCTACGAGCTCCTTAACAAGACCTACGAGCAATGCCCTAGCTATGACATTAAAATTGTCCTCGGTGATTTTAATGCAAAGAGAGGGTATCTTTGGTGGAACAATCGGAAAATATAGCCTGCACAACACCACCTCCGATAACGGATTCAGGCTAATCGACTTTGCGGCGGGGCCAAACATTGTCGTGTCCAGCACGCGGTTCCCACAACTCGACATACACAAGGGGACTTGAAGAACTCCTGATCAATCAACAGTCAACCAGATTGATCACATTGCGATCGACGCAAGACACTCCTCCAGCATTATGGATGTCCGTACGTTCCGGGGAGTCAACATCGACTCGGACCATTACTTTGTTGTAGTCAATGTACGGTGGCGGATATCCCAAACTACGCCAAGACAAACTAATGCTGTGAGAAAATTCGACGTCAGACGGCTACAATCGCAAGAGATCGCTAAGTCCTTTTCCGATCGAGTGTCTCTTAATCTCTTAAGAGGTCCATCCAGCATCGAAGACCATTGGAAACACCGCCAAAACGCCATCAGAGATGCCGCTTCTGATGTGCTGGGTTTCATTCGTCCACCACAACGAAACCCCTGGTTCGATGATGAATGCCGGCAAGCACATGCAGCTAAGCAAGATGCATATAACGCGGCGCTCCTTAGAAAGACCAGAGCTGCTTACGAGCTCTATGAGCGGAAGAGGAGAGACGAGCACCGGCTTCTCAGGAGGAAGAAGAAAGAGCATGAGAAGCGCGCGATCGAGGAAATTGAGAGATGCTACTCCAGGAATGAGGTTCGGAAGTTTTACCAAAAGGTAAAAATAACATGCCGCGGAAACAAACCCCGAACCGAAGCCTGTAGAGATGAACAAGGGAACATCGTAGTAGAATCGCAGCCGATGCTGAGGATTTGGAAAGATCATTTCTGCAGACTGTATAACGGCGATGACGGACCAAATACCGCTGTCAGGCAGAATCAACCTTTCAACCTGGACGATGATGACCAACAATTCCGTCCACCCGACCTAGATGAAGTGAAGATAGCCATATCGAAGCTTAAGTCCAACAAAGCTGCTGGAGCGGATGGTCTGACTGCCGAGCTCTTTAAAGCGGCAGGCGATGACTTGGTAAGGAGCATACACCAACTCATCTGTAAAATATGGTCGGACGAAAGTATGCCCGATGAATGGAACCTCAGCATTGTTTGTCCAATTCTCAAGAAAGGAGACCCTCTGAACTGCGCCAACTACAGAGGCATCAGTCTCCTTAACATCGCATATAAGATCTTATCCGCCGTATTGTGTGAACGCCTGAAGCCGTTTGTCAACAACCTGATAGGTCCATATCAGTGTGGCTTCAGGCCAGGAAAGTCCACCATCGACCAGATATTCACACTACGGCAGATCTTGGAGAAGACCCATGAGCTTCAGATCGATACCCACCACCTATTCATCGATTTTATAGAGCTATATAGAGCAATGTCTAGTTTTGGCATCCCTGCCAAACTCGTCCGTCTGTGCAGGATGACGATGGAGAATGCACGCTGCTCCATCAAGGTCGGTAAAGATCTCACCGAGACCTTTGATGTCCAGAAAGGATTTAGACAAGGCGATGCGCTGTCATGCGATTTTATCAACATCGTACTTGAAAGAATAGTGCAAAACTCACGAGCAAACACAAGAGGCAATATCTTTCAAAATTCAGTCCAACTACTCGCATACGCCGACGATATTGACATAATCGGGAGAAAACAGCGTGATGTCAGTGGCGCTTTCGCGAGTATTGAGATGAAAGCGGCGAAAATGGGTTTAGCGGTCAATGAGGGCAAGACCAAGTATATGCTGTCAAGCAAAAAGGACAACCAACACCGACGTCTCGGACAGAACGTCACCCTCGACAGATATAACTTTGAGGTAGTTAAGGACTTTGTCTACCTAGGCTCCGCTATAAATACAGACAATGACACCAGCGCTGAGATCAAGCGAAGAATAACTCTTGCCAACCGCTGTTTCTTTGGGTTAAGAAGGCAATTGAGTAGCAAAGTCCTCTCTCGGACAACAAAAGTCACCCTTTATAAGACTTTAATAATCCCGGTCCTGCTCTATGGCGCAGAGGCATGGACATTATCAAAAATGGATGAGGGTGTTCTTGGTTGCTTCGAGAGAAAAATTCTTCGGGCAATCTTCGGTCCCGTCCGCATTGACGGTGGGTGGAGGAGGAGATACAACGACGAACTGTATGGACTGTACAGCGACATGGACCTAGCCAGAAGAGTGAAGATCCAAAGACTGAGATGGCTGGGTCATGTAGAGCGCATGGACACCAATGCTTCGGTCCGAAAAGTCTTCGAATCCGCCCCCGAGGGACAGCGCAGTAGAGGAAGGCCAAGACTCAGGTGGCGCAAGCAAGTGGAAGTGGACCTCAGCCAACTTAGCGTGCGAAACTGGAGGCAGCTAGCCAGGGATCGAGCTGGCTGGAAGAGCTTGTTGACTGAGGCCCAGGTCCACCCCGGACTGTAGCGCCACCTAAAGCTAAGCTAAAAACGGCGGACGGCATTACAATTAAAAGCACTGTTTTCGCTCATTTCTCACAGTTTGAGAGCCGTAACATCTGGGGCATTTGAGTTTTCACCACCGCGTAGTAAACCGTCGAGAAATGTCATTCCGCCTGCTTCGTGACATGCCAAGTTCTTGTTTACATCGAAGTAAAATGTGTGGTTTTCAATTTTCAGCTTGTCTCCTCGCAATTGTGTGTTAATTTTCGGGTGTTGTGCGATTACCTGTTCTTTAAGTTTTAAAGCATGTCTTCTTCTTTCGCGCGCCGCGATCGGGTAATCTCTGTGCAGCGAGATTCCTGAGCCTCTAAGTTTTGTTCCTGCTTGTAAAATTCGCCCAACGCCTTCCCTAGATTTGAGTTCCACGATGGTGCGGTCTTTGGTGGACTTGATTGGCCTCGCAGATCTTATTATTTCCGCATTTTGCGGAAAAAAGTTTTAGCACGAGTTCCTTTGCTCTATCGACTGCATCTGTACCATTTTCTGTCGGCAATTGAAGAATAATGTCTTTTTCACATGCCTTGCTGGACAACCAATCCACTTGCCGTTCGTGTAAGAAACACCGGGACTCCATTTTTTCAGGTTGGCCTTGAAGCAATATGTTTCTCTGTTGCAGCTAGTGCAATTCTGCTCCGATACCCTCCAAGTCCACTTTCGTTGGCATATCTTTAAGATTTTCGTCTAGAAGTACTGACATGGATCCTTCTAGAAGGTTTTTCAGATCGCTAATAGTCATATTTCCAACTGCCATGTTTTCGTTATTATTTTGTGGTGAGGAATCGGGTGAGATTTCAGCTAATCGGCGTTTTGGCTGAGGATGTTGTAGATTACTGTTGTTTTCTTTTGTTCCTTTGTTCGTGGGTGTTCTTTGCATGGGCATAGCACCTATGGCTATTATCTCTATGGCCAGGCTATTAGATGAATTCCCAAGATCTGAGCTGTCTCCAGATACTGGCAACTCTGGGAGTACTACCCAATAATCAACTTACATAAATGGGACTAAGGTGCATCAAAGTTGATCAACAATATGGTAGGCCGCCTCAGCAGTCCTCAGCCATAGATCTAATAAGACGTCACTTTACCCAGGAGATATATATCCTTAAGGACAAGGTAAGGGGACTGTCAAGTTATCTACTATATGATTCCAATGACCCTGAGCATGTATTCTAACAAATAATAACACCAAACTGTTTCCAATTTTAGATTACACCAACAGAGATCTGGTAAGCTGCAGTTGCTGAGTTGTATACTTATGCAGGTAGGATAAAAGTTGTCATATGCTCAACTAACCTGTTAGGTAAAGGGACTGGTAGACTACTGTAGAAGGAAGAACCTGGAAATCATTGTAGGCTGTGACCCAAATGACTATCATAAGTTCTGGAGCAGCTCAAATATTAACAAACGAGGTGAGTCTCTACTACTTCAGTCCGCGGTGGACCTGGGCCTCGGCTAACAAGCGTCTCCAGCTGGGACGATCTTTTGCTAGCTGCCTCCAATTTCATACGCTAAGCTGGTTGAGGTCCCCTTCCACTTGCGTGTTCCACCTGAGCCTCGGTCTTCCTTTTCTGCTGGGCGGATTCGAAGACTTTTCAGAGCGGAGCATTAGTGCTCATTCGTTCTACATGACGCAGTCATCTCAGTCGTTGGATATTCACTATTCTGGCTATACAGTCCACACAGTTCGTTATTGTACCTCTTTCTCCCCTCACCGTCAATTCAGATGGGACCAAAAATCACTCGAATAATCCTCCTCTCAATGCAGCCAAGAGCTGCTTATCAATTTTTGATAATGTCCATGTCTCTGCGCCATAGAACAGGACTGGGATTATTGAGGTCTTTTATAGTGTAACTTTTCTTGTTTTAGAGAGGGTTTTAGTTTTTAGTTTTTAATGCATTTTATTTTAATTATCATTACCACTTACATTCTAACAGAAAATGCTTAAATGCTAGCTTACAATTACTTAACAATCTTATACTAACTTACTGGCCCCACGTAGGCACTCTAAGCTACTCTAAATTCTTATATCTATGTCTTTCGACTTTCTTTACATTTTATTTACGATTACTTATTTTCTATACTTAGGCTAAGAAAAAAATTGTTATAAAAAAACATAGCATATGGACATTATTTTTTAATTTTTATAAAAACTTAATATCTAACTTAAAATAAACCTTAGTCTACCTAACCTACATACAATACATACATACACACACATAGACATTATACACAATTGTATACATACATTAGTACGAGGGCGGGTCAATAAGTCCGTGACTTTTTGAATTTCTGACCTCTTTACTGAAACAGCAACACTGCTCCTGTCAATAGGCATCTGTCAGTTGACTCCTGTCAAAATTTAAACTTGCTGCGTCAGTTAGTTTGTGTTTGACAGCTATTTTTATCAGACTACTCACTAATTTGAGGAGAAAATGGAAAAAAATGAATTTCGTGTGCTTATTAAGCATTATTTCTTGCGAAAAAAAACCATTACCGAGACCAAGGCTAAGCTTGATAAATACTATGGGGACTCGCATGGCTCAGTGGTTTCAATTTTGAATGATCACTTGGGCATGAGAAAGCTTTCCGCAAAATGGGTGCCGCGTTTGCTCACAGTCGACCACAAACGCATGTGCAGTTGCGATGGCAAAAATCCATGAATTGGGCTATGAATTGCTCCCTCATCCACCCTATTCTCCAGATTTGGCTCCGAGCGACTACTTCTTGTTCCCAAACCTGAAGAAATGGCTTGGTGGCCTATTTTGAGGACCTCGACAAATCATTTTTTTTGGAAGGGATAAAAAAATTGGAGAAGCTTTGGACAAAGTGTATAGAGCTCAAGGGAGACTACGTTGAAAAATAAATTTTTTTTTTATCAAAAAATCTGTGTTTTAATCCAAAAATCACGGACTTATTGACCCGCCCTCGTATATAACTTCATATATACTAGTATATATATATATTCCTTAAATGCTAACCTAAACCTATGTAAGCTAGCCATCACTATTTACGAAGCAAACAGATTGGTCAGCTCTGTCTCATTAGTGAGGCTGGTCCGTACCTGAGGGAAACGAAGACGAAACATCTTCTCCATCATTCAACCACCAGAAATGCTGGTGCTGCCGAACGACATCCCTCTTATCGCGATTCCCCACCGCCCTACTGAACCTGAGACGATCCACACTACCGTGTGCGACGTCTCTGTTGTAGTTGAGTCGCCTGTCCCCAGCTGTCCGAGCGACATGGAAGATTAACGGGACCGCTGATCTATCCTGGATCAACCCTATCTGATCAGCGTAGAGGAATGCTTCCGGTGGAACGAAGCCGTCAGAGCGCACACTCTCATGATAAAGATAATTGGGGTAGTAAGCCCCATATATCAGGTTATTCGTCGAGGCCATTGCTCTTGCAATGTGCCTTCGACTCAGCTTAATTACGAAGTTGTCCACTCGTATTATGTTCGCCCTGTTGTAAAGGACCTCACTACGATAAAAAATGTTGTACTCCGACTCTGGTGTTCTGTACAAGCGAAGACAAGCCCTAAGGCAAGCCCTCTCCAACACCGGGATCTTTTCCATTAAGCTTGCTCGTACAGTAAACCACACGGAACACCCAAATACCAGCATGGGCCTGATTAGGGCCATGTAGCAGATTATCTTTACCCTCTCATCGAGTTGGCTGCTATAAAACAGTCTCTTTGTGAGGGCAAAAGCGCCTTTAGCTCTGACTAGAGCAGCATCTACATTTTTGTTAAAATATAGAAACTGATCTAGCCAGATCACAAGGTATCTGACTACATTTCGACAGGCAAGAAGCTGTCCATGTTGTCCAATGATCGAGAACTCTCGCCAATTTTTTCTGGTATCCAGACAACGGCGACCTAAAAAGAATGGTTTCCAACTTCTGAAAGTTGATTTTCAACTTCCAGTCATCGCAAAATCGTCTTATCTTATCGAAGTCATGCTGTAAGAGAGTATTAATGACCTCGATTTTTGAACCTGTTCTGTACGCTATCACAACAGTATGGGGAAGTGAACCTATCAAGTCGCTTGTATAAATGTTAAATAGGATCGGCCAATTGACCGCGACTTGCTGAAGACCATTTGAAATATTTCAACAGAATTCACATCGCCATTTTTCACGGTGAACTGTCTGTTGGTTAGCATATTAGAAAGAATGTACAAGAGTGGTTTACTGATCCCCAGCCTACCCAGCTTGTAGACCCTCTAACTATACAGTGTCGTAGGCCTTCTCCAAGTCAACTAGGCAAACACCAGTACATTGGTTTTTGCCTTTATTCCATTGGATATCGGACACCAGTTTAAACGCGTCATGTGAGATAGCATGTCCTGCCTTAAAACCGAATTGATTATCCGGAACTATATGTTTGTCCTCAACCCACCTAGTCAGAGCTCTATTGATTACTTTTTCGAATACCTTACTGATATTCGGAAGGAGACTAATCGACCGGAGATTCGCCGTATTGGATATATCCTTTCCCTTTTTCGGGATAGGTTGAACCACCGCCGTTTTCCAATGCGCTGTATAATGTGCATTATTCATTGCATTATTAAACATGGTGGTATAAATGTCCACTGCTTCTAGAGGAAGATGTCGAAGCACGGAAGTTCGGAATACCATCGGTCCCCACTGATTTCTTACATCTGATTGTGTCGAAGATCCTCGGATCGCCAATTCTCTACTTCATTTCGAATATAGAAGTTGTGCACCAAGACGCGATTTTCCAGGTCATAATTAGGGCCAATGATGTCATTTGTCTTGTACACTTCCTGGAAAGTCGCCCCTATGGACTCAACCTTCTCCTTCTTCTATCACAAAGAAGTAGTCATCATCAGCGGCCTCATTTGTATCAATGCCTGCTATTGTTAGTAACCGTTCGTTGTCTGTTGTCCGGGCTATTTTAAGATACTGAAGGTTGTTTTGACTTTTTCTGCGAAATAGTTTATTTATTAGCGGGAACATATTCGGGTTGCTGGTGTTTACAGCCCGTACGTTGTTGTTCCAATACAAACTTACAGCAATTCTGTAATTCTCTTTGATTAATGTTTGAATATTTTTAATCGACGTCTTCAGTGTCCTGATCTCTGGGTCTTGTCTGTCCGTAAACTGTCTGTACAAGTTTTTAAGTCTTGTCAGAAGTCTACTTTTCTGTCGGTCCAGTGCGTCAATAGTAGGATTGCAGAACAGATCTTCGTTAGTCGTTTGTTTATACCGCGGTATTGTAGTATCCATAGTTTTTTTAATTGTCTCGTCCATTCGATTTAGGTATTTGTCGACCTCCTCGTTTGACAGATTCCTATTGGATGGTGGGTGGAGCGTATTCGAGTAGAGTGCTCTTGACAAGGTTGCGGAAAACGTGTCCATCGAGTCTTACTGTATCTATATATATCTATCTATATCTTTGGAAAAACTCCTCCAATTCCACAATTTCGTTGGGAACTGTAATTTCGGTGCTAAAACCGCAATGGTCACTATCATACGCGAATGTGCGCAGACAGTTTAGTGTTTGTAGGTTCGTACCTGTTAGTCGTATACGTTCGTCGTATAGCATTAGATCCAAATACGACCCGCTTCGGGAAAACGACGGGTTATCTGTCGCTTTAAGACCGAGTCTGTACATATAATCGTGCTGACCCCACCAATCGAGTAGTAGGTTCCCTCTAGTATTTGGCAAATTATTTCCCCAGTCTCTGTGTCTAGCGTTGAAGTCCCCGCCGATAATAAAATAATTTTCCCCCGATTCCGGCCTCAGAAGTCGAAAAAGTGTGTCGAGCTCTGTAATGAATAGGGTGGATTGTGAAGCCTCAGATGCATAAACAGAGGTCAAGTACAGCCGCTTTCCACTGCGGAGCGGGATGTAAATGACGACTGCCTCTAACACCCGGAACCTGCGTAACACTCTCTTGTACACTCTGTGGAATTTTATGCTTTCTTTAATGATGATCGCGACATCGCCTCCACGTTGGGAGTTAGGCCGGTTTCTTCTTCTAACAATATAATTATTGCACTCCAGTTCATGCTTATCAGAAGTGTGGTCTTGTAGAAATATAAACATCGCGGCTCTTCGTTCGATCCTAATCAGTGAATTAACATTCACCGCAAGGACCTTCAAAGTTTGCTCCACCATGTGCGTACCCATTACGATATGTGTTGCGTTAGGCCCGGCAGCAGTACGTAGATCTGATCCACCCGCATGGCCTGTTCTTGCATCTGCTGTTGCAGCTGAGCCATCTGCCCTTGTATTGCGAGCAAGATGGCCAGTATGTTAGGCGCAGCTTCTTTTGTTCTCGGCATTGGCGCCGGAGAAGCAACAGCCGCTTGCTGTGCCGCAGCCCCCCTGCCTGACACCATTTTGGCGTAGGAAATTTGGGACATGACGGGTGGTGTTTGAAACCTAACAGTTGAACATTTGATCTCCACCTTCTGCTGCCGAGCGAGTTTTGCTTTTTTAATGTCTGCGAACTTAGGACAACCCCGATAGTTTGCAGTGTGTCCTACGTTCCCACATAATACGCACGAGAGCTGCGTCCTATCGGATGCTTCGTCCTACCTACCTACCCAGAGCACACTCCTCGCAACTGTGGTTTTTTGCGCACTTTACGCATCGAGGCTGCATTTGGCAGTTCGATGCGTCGTGCCCGAACCTCTGGCAGCGAACACATTGTATAACGCCTTCGCTCCTTTTTAATTTTTGCCAGTGAACCACCAGGTAGTCTAGGACATTGATACTCCAATGACCAACTTACATAGGTCCTTGGTAACATTTACCTCAAGTTTGTAGGTGTTGATAGGAGGCACCTTGTCCTTCTTCTTCTGCTGCTGTTGTTGCTGCTGCTGCTTTTGTTGTTGCTGCTGCTGTTGCTTCTGTTTTTTTAAGCTGCTGTGATTTCAGCTGTTGTTGTTTTTGCAGCTGCTGTTGTTGTTTCTGCTGCTCCTGGTTTTTTTGTTGCTGCAGTTTTTGTTTCTGTTGTTGTTGCATTTGTTGTTGGGAGCTCTCTTCTTCTGATTGCTCCCTCTGCCTACGTGCAGTTTGTTTTTGCTTAATAGCAAGCACTTTTTCTATGAGCTTTTGTATGCTGCTGTTAATCTCTTGTATTGCCTCATCCTCATCTTCTGACTCGGATGCCGCTAGAAAAGCAAAGTTGGAGAGGAGACCTATTGTAACCCAACACTACTTAAGGAGTATTCAAATACCATGAAGGAATATTTGACACACGGTCATATGCCTCCTGTAAATGAGTCAGATTACGTTCTTCAAACACCACATCATTGTTTTATTCCTCACCACGCAGTCATGAAGGAGTCTAGCACAGCAACCAAGCTGCGAGTGGTCTTTGATGCGACATTTAAAACAATCGGTGGTACATCACTCAACGACAAATTGATGATCGGACCTAAGATGCAGAAGAACGTAATTGATATCATAATGAGATAGCGGTTATACAAGTACACATTTACAGGAGACGTTGAGAAAATGTACCATCAAATTCAAGTCAGTACACAGGACTCCCACTATCAACACATACTCTGGAGAGAACAGCCTGAGGAAGAAATTAAGATGATTCGCCTACAAACAGTAACGTTCGGTACCGCGTTGGCGTCTTACCTCGCGATTGGAGTTTTCCAGAAATTAGCAGACGACGAGGCTCACAGGTTTCTGTCAGCAGCACAAATTTTAAAGGAGGAAACCTACGCTGATGACATCATTAGTGGTGCAGATAGCATTGAAGAAGCCCAGGAGAAGTTGAAGGCTGTTAAGGAACTGTTGGAGACAGCAGGATTCCATTTACGAAAGCACGTTAGCAACTCTAACTTAGTACGCATTCCAGAGGATCAGCGTGTGATTAACTTCTCCATTCCATTTGATGGGAGCGCTAACGTGAAAACTTTGGGCATAAGATGGTTACCAGCACTTGATGGTTTTTCATTCCAGGTCGCAACCATAAGTACTAAGAACATCACTCAACGGATGGTCCTCCCCTCCATAGCCAGGCTCTATGACCCGATGGGTTGGGTTTCACATTGTATTATCAAGGCAAAAATGATAATGCAGCAACTATGGTGGAAGGGATCGGAGTAGGACAAACCATTACCTTCAGAACTGGTGAACGAATGGTTGAGTTTCGCTAAGGACTTACACAAAATCGAACGTATCCTCATTCCGCGTTGGATCAACACCAGCAAGCAGATTAAGATGATAAAAGTCACGGGCTTAGCGATGCGTCGGAGAAGGCATATGCGGCTGCAGTTTATTTACGCTTTCTTGATAAAGATGACAGAGTTTACATGAGACTGCTTTTATCCAAAAAAAAAAGTGGCACCACTCAAATCAATTACTTTTCGAAGATTGGAACTTTGTGGAGCTTTGTTGCTAGCAAAGCTTTTAAAGGAAACAGCATGAATTTTAAAGTTGGACAACGCAAAAACGGTGGCATGGACGGATTCCCTTATAGCGTTGTGCTGGATCAGAGCTCATCCATCGAAGTGGAAAACGTTCGTATGCAACAGGGTTTCCCTCATAGTTTAATCCAGCAGACTTAGCGTCCAGAGGAATCCTAGCTGAAATTCTCGTTGACAACCAACTCTGGTGGCAGGGACCGGCATTCTTACGACATCGGTGGGACGCATCGTTACCAGAAAAACCGCACGTCGAAGAAACCCAACAAGAAGAACATCCAACGAAAGTCCATCCTGGAAGAAGGAGTAGTGGAAGCCTTATTACACAAATATTTAACACTATTCAGAATAACTCGCATCGTGGGTTAGTGTCTGCGACTGAACAAAAAACAACACCATCGGCCTCATGACATCATGCTTTCTCCACAGGAATTTGAGACCGCCTTTATGAGAATAGTAAGAGCCGCACAACAAAGGATGTTTCCAGAGAAATTTAATGTAGGAAACAACGACGAGTTCAGAGGATTAAAGGTACTGAATTCGTTCAAGGATGAACAAGGAGTGCTACGAGTTGTGCAAACCTGCCATTCAGCACTAAACATCCTATTTTGCTAAGTCATAAGCACCCATAAAAACACCTCATAATAAAGGAAGCACATGAGAAAACTCTCCACGGAAGTAACCAAAGGGTCCTGGCGTATATACGTCAGAGGCTTTGGATATTTCGGCTCAAGACCACCGTCAAAAACACTTTTTTCAAATGCAACATTTGTTATAGGTTTCGTGCGAAGCCCTTATAACAGCTGATGGGCAGTCTCCCAACCGCCAGAACGACGATATCCAGACCTTTTTCGTACGCTGGCGTGGACTACGCCGGACCAGTGGAGGTGAAACCGTGGAGGGGTAGGAACGCGAAACAGTACAAGGCCTACTTTGCAGTATTTGTATGCATGGCGACAAAGGCGATACATATCGAGCTCGTGAGCGATATGACAACACAAGCGTTCATTGCCGCATTCCAACGTTTCGTGTCAAGAAGAAGACACTTAATCGACGCAGACAATGAGCTTCACAAATGTCTGCAGGCAGCCAAGATTGAGTGGAAGACAATAGAAAATTCACTGGCGAATGAGGGCACAAAATGAAATTTATTCCACCTGCTTCCCCACACTTTGGAGGTCTATGGGAAGCAGGTGTGAAATCGGTAAAGTTTCACTTAAAACGAGTAGCCAGGAATTCAACGCTGATGCCACAATCAGACGACGTCAACGACTTACAGCTAATAACACCAGGCCACTTCTTCATCGGTACACCAATAGTTTCACCACCACAACTATTACGATCTGGTGAAAATGAGCCACCTCGAGCGATGAAAACGAGTGCAAGCGTTATTGCAATCGTTCTGGAGATGTTGGAGTTCGGAATACTTGTCGCGACTGCAGCAGAGACCGAAGTGGATGAAAACAACACACGACCAAATCAAGGAAGGCGACTTAGTTCTCATCAAAGATGAACGGCTGCCACCACTCAAATGGAATATGGCCAGCATAATACGATGGTCTGGTCAAAGTGGTGACATTAAAAACAGAGACTGCGGAACTAAAACAACCGATAGCAAAGATATGCCCACTTCCGAGCAACAAAACAAACGCGGACACAACACAGATTTAAGGCAGGCATACAACATCACAGACATAACTAAATATCCACTTGTTTATAACACAGACTACATAGGACCCAACACAACAAAACAACTATTTTCAATGCTGCGGTATCATGATTGTGTCCCCAAATGGCTCCTCCTCGACTGTACTCGTACATCCAGAACCGTAGGACCTCGTGGAGGCAATCAAGCCGCAAAATAGTCGCAAAAAAAAAAATTCAACACTAAAACTACATGAATCAAGCAAACGAAAAAAAAAACCAAACAGAACAGACACTCTAAAAACAACAACACACACACAAAAAACAATTACCAGATTCAGCGGAACCGTGATTGAGTCGCCAAATGGCCCCTCCTCGACCGTACTCGGACAACTAGCATCGAGGAGGCAATCACGTCCGCAACCTTCGCAAAAGCTCAACGCACTGAAAATATTTACACACATAACAAAAAAAAAAAAGAACACCAGCAATAATAAAAGCAACAATAAAAGAACTAATGAAAAATATAAAATATATAATTTAAAATAAAAATTGTAAGACAAAAATAAATAAATATTTTAATTAAGAAAAAGGGCAAATATTTATACGAGTAGTAATGTAGCCAACGGCAACACTCCAAACGCAAAAAATTACAAATCACTCCAGTAAGATGACTCACATACGAACCACTCAAACACAAGATTCACTCATCACTCATTGCAACCAAATATTCGTCATACAACATATTCCCAAAATCAATAATACACACCACACAACAAACTCAATTCAATCCAACCATATTAAACCATACACACCCGCACATACAGTCCACTCACTCATTCGATAAGATGAAATCACAACACAACATCATGCAACTCGATCAAACACAAATCTCTATTGAAAAACAGAAAACACACACAAAAACTTACTCAATAATCACATCAAGCCAAAACAAAGGAAATAATAAAATGAATTCCACACAAGAATAACAAATCAATCTTAATAAAAAAATAAAATCAAAACAACTTACCTGGAATTACAGCAACAAACATACACCAAACAAAAAAAAAAAAACCAGAAATGGAACACAACAAACAAAAAAAATATGTGAAATTAAAACCGCGCACTTCACTTCACTTCACTTCACTACACGATTACAACTTTCGTCAACCACGAATTACGGAAGCTGTAGTATGGTGTAAATGAAAAGGGGTGATGGGGAGTAGCATCTGCATTACTCAAATGTAGCTTTCTTTTGTTTGTCATGTCCTCTCGTTCACGTCCATAAGTGTGCAGTGTAAATTGTTCTTATGTCATTTCTTTTCTTACGTGAACATCAAAGTCAAATTGCCATAAATGGTCAGAATAACTGAAGACGGCAGCATATAGGAACATTAACAATTGCGAACACTGTTCACAGGCGGGGAGAATGTTCGGAAATCAATAAATTTATAATAACAAAAATATGTAGAACTAAATAAAATGTAAATATTGAAATAAAAATACAGAAATGTCAACACGTAATTTATAAAACAAACAAAACATGTTCTAAAACAAACCATAATAATGTCACGACACAAATGTGAACAAGAAAAACTAACGTTTGTGCAAAAGAATAAAGCTACGAGTATCAGTATTTTTATAACGTTGAAAAGAACCGAAAAAATCAGTAGTTTTATTGGGAAAGTTATCCCGCTTTTTTCAACTTAAGATTTTGTTAAAACAGATTTTTGGCAAATCAACAGCTTAGTTTGATTGGACGTGTTTTTAAATCGCTCTGTGAATTAGTCGTCTTTTTACCCATTTTAAAAGTTCAAATATCTCTAAACTGATTAGCAATCAATCCAAGGAAAGTGACTTTTTTTATTAATACAAGTTTCTTTTAAACATCGGTGTAGATTTTTTTCTGTTACATAGTTTGCATTATAAATTAATCTTTTTTAAATTCATATTGTTCCCCTTTTAATATGTATGTGTGCGGGCATTGCGCTGAAACCGAAGGGGATTTTGCAGTGTGTTCGTCGTGCTAGCAAAGGCTCCACTTCGAATGCACTACGGTTACAGAAAAGTCGTGGAGAACCATGGGCACGAGAAGAGACGCATGGAAGTGCCAAACATGCAGGAACTGTGGAGATGTCAAAATTGCGGCTGTTGGCCAGCAATGTGGTAGTACCTGTTCCTCAGACTACACAAGAACAACCGTCAAAGAGAATGCGTGAACTCAGTAGCCCCCGCAAACAAACGAACACCAGCTCAACTGACAACAACTCAGCAGCTATAGCGGAAATCCGTCTTCTGAGAGGGGAAGTGAAAGAAATTATGGCAAGCTGCGACTTCCTAGCCGTATGATGATTTCAACACTAACATGAGAAAACACAATGACCTTATGGATAACATAATGAAGGAACTACATGCTCTACATGACCCAGCCATCTCAGTCTTTGTATCCTCACTCTTCTGGCTAGGTCCATGTTGCTGTACAGTCCGTACAGTTCGTCGTTGTATCTCCTCCTCCACTCACTCTCAATGCAGACAGAACCGAAGATCGCCCGAAGAATTTTTCTTTCGAAGCAAACAAGAACACCCTCATTCATTTTTGATAATGTCCATGCCTCTGCGCCATAGAGCAGGACCGGGATTATTAAGGTCTTATAAAGGGTGACTTTTGTTGTCCGAGAGAGAGCTTTGCTAGTCGATTGCCTTCTTAGCCCAAAGAAACAGCGGTTTGCAAGAGTTATTCTTCGCTTGATCTCAGCGCTGGTGTCGTTGTCTGTGTTTATAGCAGAGCCTAGGTAGACAAAGTACTTAACTACCTAAAAGTTATATCTGTCTAAGGTGACCTTCTGCCAGAGACGTCGGTGTTGGTTGTCCTTTTTGCTTGACAGCATATACTTGGTCTTGCCCTCATTGACCGCTAAGCCCATTTTCGCCGCTTCCGTCTCAATACTCGCGAAAGCGCCACTGACATCACGCTGCTTTCTCCAGATTATGTCAATATCGTCGGCGTATGCGAGTAGTTGGATGGACTTTTGAAAGATAGTGCCTCTTGTGTTTGCTCGTGAGTTTTGCACTATTCTTTCAAGTACGATGTTGAAAAAATCGCACGACAGCACATCGCCTTGTCTAAATCCTTTCTGGACATCAAAGGTCTCGGTGAGATCTTTACCGAACTTGATGGAGCAGCGTGCATTCTTCATCGTCATCCTGCACAGACGGACGAGTTTGGCAGGGATGCCAAAACCAGACATTGCTCTGTATAGCTCGTCTCTATAGATGCTGCTATACGCGGCCTTAAAATCGATGAATAGGTGGTGGGTATCGATCTGAAGCTCTTGGGTCTTCTCCAAGATTTGCCGTAGTGTGAATATCTGGTCGATGCTGAACTTTCCTGGCCTGAAGCCACACTGATATGGACCTATCAGGTTGTTGATGAACGGCTCCAGGCGTTCACACAATACGGCAGATAAGATCTTATATGCGATGTTAAGGAGACTGATGCCTCTGTAGTTGGCGCAGTTCAGAGGGTCTCCTTTCTTGAAAATCGGACAAACAATGCTGAGGTTCCATTCATCGAGCATACTTTCGTCCGACCATATTTTACAGATGAGTTGGTGTATGCTCCTTACCAAGTCATCGCCTGCCGCTTTGAAGAGCTCGGCAGTCAGGCCATCCCGTCCAGCAGCTTTGTTGGACTTAAGATTCGATATAGCTATCTTCACTTCATCCAGGTCGGGTGGAGGGAATTGTTGGTCATCAACAAACAACCTTACAACAGACACCCAAATACGCAATGAAATAGCTGCGTTTGAGAAATGTCAAAAATTATATGGAGAGTTTTAATTCGAACATTTTCAACGATGGCCCGAAAACGCATTCACCATACCAACAAGTGAAACATTCACATCGAACGTATTCAACGATCAAAAGTTGTGAATTTTAGTGAAACGTAGATAGGGATGATTGCCATGACTAATGTCCACAGGCGACCCATCTGATTGCTTACGAATCGAGTTACCGCCAAGCAAAGTCATCACTTTGGTATCAATTGTTAGTAACTGACCCTGCATGATCCGTCGCACAGTAAAAAGCGAAGACGATTAACTAACAAGAACAGTAACACAAATGTTGTCAATTAGAGGAATAGCGATTGTGTTGGGTCTGGGCGGTGGCGCACTTGTGCTGACGTTGCTGATAAGAGTGTGGACATAGTACAATGTACTGAACGGGCTAGGGGTATGGCACTGGTTGGGATAACATGGTGAGGCGATTCTAGTCCGAGTCTTCAACACGAGCGGTTGGCTGGCGGCGATGCCAAAACTTTGTTTTTTTTCTTTTCAATTCGTAAATTTATAAAGTTTATATCGATCCTAAATTAATAAAGATTATATCAATTCTACATGTATATACACAGATGGATTCAAAACAAATGAAGCAGTTATAGCCGGAGTGTATGGCTCTCGCACTAAAACTTCCCTACACGCCAATATTGATAGAAGCGGCTACATATTTTCGGCTGAAATCTTTGCATGCGAGAGAATCTAAAAATATATGAGATAACACAGAAAAATTCAAACAAGTGCCAACATATGATTTAACAGCATGAGCACCAAGTTAGCACAGTATAAGCTCCCACAAGTGTCAACATTGGATCTTCATTGATTCAGTATGTACTACAATATATAATTATATCAACTTGATACATTAAGTTATCTGAATAAGTTGTTCTCGTGATAGTAAGTAGAGTGTTCAGAATGAGGGTAGATAATTCATTAACTCTATCCTTAATCCAAATGCTGACAGTGCAACAGGATGGGAACAGGAAATCAGACCCGAACTGCCAGAGAACTTATCTAACCTAGAAAAGATTCCCGACATAGTAACAAGTCTTATGGCATTTTCAGGGAACCCGTCCGTGATTTCTTCATTTAAAAAAAGCGTAGATTGGATCCTACGTTACTATAAACATCTTAGAGGGATTAATATTACGGTATCCTTTCGGTTATACGGAATAAAATAACTGGTAGTGCAGACAATGTACTCAAATAATATAATACAACGCTGGAATGGCGGAGAGAAATGGGTACCTTGAAGTGCCAGATGACTTCTCTTGTCAAACGGAATTCTACCATTCACGAATTTTACCAAGCCGTCTAAAATCATTTGACTCTAATCTTAAACAAAATTGCGTGTATGGAAGTCTCTTAAGAGTCTACTTCTCACACAAGTGTATGGGGACAAAGTGCGTGGACCAGCAGATCTCATTTAAACTTTTCACTTGCGCCTTTTGTTTGAAAATCAAAGCTTTCGTGCCGCATATGCTATGAACAATCAAAAATCGGTGAAGAAACCTAATATCGGTTAACCACCCCAGCTTCCACCACGTAAGCCCAATGCATTCACTTCCATCCAGCAATTTTATACTCACTTGATTTTCTGGCACCACAATTCAAGTTCCTCAACTAAGACTTACTGGACAGTTCAGACTCAAGGCCATGGGAAACCAACAAAATGTAAAGTTCCTTCGATACAATTATCAACCCCACTTCTGGCAACCAAAACAGTCAGTCAAGTTATCACGAAACCTTAACCATATTTTCGGTATGGAACGAAGAGTGGCGAATTTCTAAACTTTCTAATAAACGCTGGATCAAAAAAAAACTACATCCAGTCAAAATCCATTTTGAATGCTTCTTTCTTCTACGCTTAGCCTAGCCTCGGAAATGAGAGCTTTAAAGCTCTATCTGTTGTAGTTTATGCGAATGGTAGTCATATGGAAGTCTTTTACAACATCAACAATAAAATAAATCAACTGAATCCCATTCAGTTAATTCCCTTGAAACCAAATGCAATCACATGACAGATTGGCAGGAACACAAAAATTACTGTCACAAAAAGATAAAGATAAGTGAACGACTCACATATGCGACCAAAGTCACAGGTGAAAACCGTACTAACACAGATGCAAAATATACAAAATCCTATTCATACACTACAGCTTTAAGAGGTCAAATTGAAACCTAAATTGAGAAATTCTTAACTGATGGTATTATTCGACCGTATCGGTCAACCTATAATTCAGTAGTATGTGTCGTACCCAAGAAATGCAACTCCCAAGGGCATAAGCAATACAGAATGGTGATTGATTATTCGAAATTCAGCACCGTCACAATACCTTAACGATATCCAATACCCGATATCAACGAAGTTCTTTCACAAAACAGTCAATTTCTCACAGTTCTCGACCTCCGCAGCGGATTTCATCAAAGACCGCCAAAAGATTCCGACATAGAAAAAAACACATTTGCTGTTAATAACGGAATACACGAGTTCACTATGCTTCCGTTTGGATCGTAGAACGCGCCTTCATTTCCCAGCGAGTCCTAGATTAGTTACTCCGCGCATTTATAGGAAGACCATTCTGATATATCATCTATATTGAAAATGAAACGGAACATATCTTCGAAGTATTCGAAACCCTTTAGAATCCCAATATGAAAGTCCAACTGGACAAAATGAGGTGGAGTTCATCGCCTCATATCATGGAATCATTACAAATCCTGATAAAGTAGTGGCAATCTCGAATTTTCCGTTTCTCAAAACGCTTAAACAACTTTGGCCGTTCCTAGGCCTGTCCGGTTTATGAAAGATTATGCACAACAAAATCCTTGACCCGACTAAGAGGCGAAGGACGAATGTTCAAAATGGAATTTCAAAACACATCCATTACTCTGTATTCTGAATGTTTAGAAGTATTCAAAGATTCAAACCACATTGGTATCACAAGATTTTATTTTATCATATCCAAATTTCCAAAAACCTTCCGAATTAACAACCAATGGTTCAAACGTAGCTTTATATGCTGTCTTATCTTAAGATGGTCGACCAATAACATTAATTTCTCGGACATTGAGTAAGTCTGAAGAAAATCATGCGGCAAACTTGAAAGATATAATATGGACTCTGAAGACCCTACCTAACTCCCTGTACGGAACAGCAAAGGTCAGATTTTTAAATGACCACAAGCCGCTGACTTATATATTGAGTTCAAAAACCATAACTCCAAAATTAAATGATAGAAATCTAATATGGAGGAGTGCAATAATGAATTCCAGTATAAACCAAAAGGGGCAACGAGTGGCTGATGTGCTTTCATGAGCAACTCAGATTAACTCAATGACACCCACTGCACACAGAGGTGAAAGTTCGTCGCATGGACTTAAACATAATTGGTTTTAAGACATGAATATTGTCAAAAAAATTATCGAAATTGTTTTGTTGAAATACCCTGCAATGCAACATTTTATTTCATTATCGATGTGTTCAAATCAACGAGCAAGATGTTGAATATATCTTGCCATTTCGATGTGATAGATACGAAGTATTAAGACGTCGTTGTATCCATCTGCCTGATTCGCCCTTTCCAATGCAAAACAACAACACTGTTCATGCTAAACCTACATCTAAAAAGCAATAAAGGTCAATTAACCACGACCTGGTCCTCTTCTACTCACACCGAAAGCAACGGTAATTAATGTACTCTCCAAATGACTTATACAAAGCTCTCGAATTTGGAAGAAGCAAGCCAGCGCTTTTTACAGCAACTAAATTAGTTACGTAAAGAAAATGATGATCTTAAATTGAAAGTAAATTTGTTGGAAAGCAAACCTACTTGGAAACAGCAGAAACTTCTTGGTAACTCCATCGCAATTGCCGGAGTTTCAGATGTCAACGACACTAATGCTATTACAATAGCAAGGCAAATCTTTTTTATAGTTTAGTTCTATAAACGAGCCCACAAGGATTATTTCAAGAAGTTTTTTTGGATTATTGGACATTTATGATCGTTTCAGGAATACTTCATCGGAATATTGTGAAAAAAGTATTCTGGATCTCATGGTTACTGACCGCTGTATGACGGGACTCCTTATTAATATTCCCAAATGCAAGTACGACAAGATCTGTAAATCTCCTAAACAGGTAGCAAAAATTGTTTTCAGTAAATAGAAGAACAGTCTGCTTTTTGAGTTCTGGGATGATGTTTACATGTGTAATGATATTTCAAATTCTTACACCATCTTCATTGATCGTCTGTTGAATCACATTTTTAGTCTTTCTTATTCTGCGACCCCTAAGAAGAAGGAAAGAAGAATCAAGGCCTGAATCTCCACAATTTTTTTTGAACAAATAAGGTTTAAAAATAAGCTTTGTGTCAAATGCTTCCAACATCCAAAAAAAATGGGAATTTAAAACGAATGTGTAAACAATTTTCCGCTCTATCGAAATAATTATTACCTGCGCCGTTTTTATTCTGCAAAATGGAATCTTAAATATGAATGGCAAGTAGTGAACAGCTTGCTCAATAAATCATTCACATAAAAAATATACTCGTATATCGCCATTTGTGCAGGAAACAGTAACGTTTCGGACAATTTATTTGTTGCGAATGTATTTAATAAATATTTCACTAACACAGTCTAAAGTCTACAACCAAACCAAGGAAATAGCTTTGTTTTGAACACATAAAGTGTTGAAGACTATTCATTATTTAAAAAAAACGAATTCTAGTGAAGGGCTTCAATATGCTAATATTGTACCGTTATTTTAAAAAAGGTTCTGCTAATCAACTGTGTAACAATAGATCAATTTTACTTCTTCTTGTGTTGAGCGAAGTTCTTGAAAAACTATTAAAAACAACAATATTATCTTTTTTAGACAAAAATAATTTTTTCAGTCCCAAGAAATTTGGCTTTCGGAAGGGAACATCTACTGAAGCTGCTTTATCGCGGTTTTGTTCCGAAATTACGTCTAACCATAATGTTAAAAAAAAATTCGGATTGTTTATTTATTGATATTACCAAGGCCTTGGACATGGTTAACCACTCCATGGAGAAACTGAAAAAAGCTGGTTTCCATGAATTTATGCTTGATTCGCCTTAGTCATACCTTGAAAATAGGTCACATTTCAGGGTATGACTTAAACGAGTGAAGATGTACGATGTAAGGAGTATTGTAAAAACTTTTAATTTAGGTGTGTCCCAAGGCTCTGTTTTGGGACCAGTTTTATTTCTTGTTTACATCAACTAACGTTTTGCTCTACCTTGGAAAGGTGCACCTAATGGTTTTGCACATGATATAGGTTTTTTATATGGTCTGAATAGTCCCCTTGTTGTTGATATAAATTGGGATTTGAATTTGTTGAGAAATTGATTTTCTGCTCATAGGTTGATTATAAGGTGCAAAAGTAAAATAATGTTCTCGAGCATTTTATCAGTGCATAATGCGGAATTTTACTATCATGCACGTAAGTGTCTACGATACAGATTGACCAATTTATTTTGGAATTACTGTCCTTGTTGAGGAACCAATAAAAAAAAAGGAGTTTGGAAATAAAAAAACACTCGTTCACTGATGGGTTTATTATCTACAAAAATATCAATTCAAGATATGGTATAAAACAAATTTATGTTTTATACTAAGTCGTTCTCCTGGCAATTCAACTTCCTTTTATCTATTTAATGGCAAAATGGAGAACGTGCTTGAGCTAATTGAACAAATTTGTAATAGAATAGTACAAATAGGATTAATAGGAGTAGCATAACAAGTAATTTAAATCTTAGGGCGGTAACGCCTCGTGAATCGCTCTTCACTCGGGATTCACTAATTTTTCACATCCAATTTGGCTAATTTTGAGATGGACCTTCTTTATTTTCCTCCAGATGTCTGAACTATAGCTGACAGCACCTGACCATCAGGCGCGGGAATAACGTCAGTTATTTTTCTGCGCTTTCACTCCCCCCCGGCTTTCGTTGTCATCGCGATGATAGACGTTGCCACTTGGTGCGACGAATAGGAAGATATTCCAAGACCAATCTCCTCCAACACGTTTGCTTCAATTGCTGGAGTACATGCCACTGTTTTCGCAAACATATGTTTTCGTCAACAGTTGGAGTTTGTATGTAATTTGGACATTCCGACAAGAAGTGGTTAGGAGTGAGTGGTTCGACATCTGCGCTCTCAACTGTCAAATATGTGAGATGTTGAGAGTTTACTAAGTTTTCGGCTTTAATCAATAGGCTTTAAAGCGTTTCGAACTGCGGAGGTCTTTTCTTAAACGCAAACGATAAAACACGTTTAATCCAACGTACCGTCCTCCCCCAAACACCCCCCCGCCGATGAATTTCCTGGAACGTTAAATACCCATTCGATCCCGCGGCAAGTACATTTGTTTTGTAGCGTTTTTTTAGTTGTTAACCATTCCTTTTTACTAGCTCCAACAAAGTTCGTTCCACAGCCACTCCTTATCCATACCGGATGCGACGATTAATGAAATTTCGTAATCATATTACGACAGCATCAGTCTAAAGATCTTTCGCCGATTTTAAATCAATCGCTAGTGTTACATAAATATTGCCACCCACCTTTTTTCGCGCCCAAGTCCGATAGTGACTTGTAGAGGTCCAAAATAATTGATGTCAGTGAAAAAAAAACGGGCGAACGTATGGTGTGGATCGATATGTGATATGATTTATGGTCAAAATATAATTCGAAAAATTTTCCTCCAGTTTTTCGTGAGCAGAAATATCATTCGGCGGTCTAGGCCATTCCTCCTTGGGACGTTGTAAAAACCATGTGGATTTTGGCTGCTGGTTCCCAGCTCCAATTATCGACCTCTGAAGGATCTAGAATTTCAGAAACTCGATGGGCGACGAATTGCTTAGGTATATACCCAAGTATCGGATCTAGTCCAATGAATGACTGTCTTTGAGTCAGACCAAAAAATTGCCTTATTCGGCTGCATTTCCGTTCGACTCTTGGTATAGAAAAAGCTTTACTATACCTGCACCTTGTCTTCCTCATAATGAATACAGTTTTTATATCCGTTTCATCGCTTGTACGCCAATAGCCAACCACTGCAAATGCCACTTTACTGTTAACAAAATCAATTAAGATGTGTACTTGACTAGAATACAACAACAAGCCAGCTCTCACCTACAATTTAGTCTCCACATTAAATGTTGGATGCCACCCATGGAGCAAAATAACAAATGAGCCCAAAAATCGCTCTTCTATCTATGGCTAATTTTCCAAAAGAAATTAACATATGCTGTGGCATTAGGTATAAGTATATTCATAACCACTTGAGTTTTCAATTCTTTAAAAAAAAAACACAAAACTGATTACCTGAGCGCCCGCCCCGTTATAACCAGCGCGCACTTCTGCACTAAACTGACGGACGTTCATTTTTCCTTGCTCACAGCATCATTTGGGGTGGCCGTGGTGTAGTGGTACTATCGTTTCTCACTCGCAGGGTCAAGGTTCGAATCCTACCCATGACAAGATTTTCATTTGTAAAATTGGAACTCAGTCAGAAAAATCTACGTGTGAAGGCATGTAGATTTGGCTGCTCTATAGTTTCAAGCACAAAAAAACCGTTAAAATTTAAAACCTGAGTCATTCCGAGTGAAGAAAAGCTCTCCGTCTTATTCAGACTCCTCCCACCCCTGGAGAGTCAATATAGAAACCAAATATACCTGAGTTTCAAACCACTACATTGCAACAATGCTTTCCTTTCTCCTCCTTCAATCTTTCCGCCCGCGCCCTGGCAACAGTAAAAAGGTATCATAAGCCCCTTGAGACGCGCGTAAATTATAAAAAAAAAAAATCAGAACAAATCGGAATTTTGTTTTGAAGCTTTGGAAACATATTGACTAGTTATACTAACAATTTGTGGAATGAAATTTATTCGAGTCGTGTAAACTCGTCCCCCCCCCCCCCCCCCCCCCCTAAAGAAATAAATTCCAATAAACAAAAAAGATACCAATTATATAATACGATTTTGTGTGATTTTTTAGTAGTATTTAATAAATTATAATGAATAATGTTATGACTTGAAATTGTATGTATTTTAAAAGTATACGACTTAAATTTTTTTTTATAATTTTGTGATACCCGACACGACTTGACCTATCACCCGTTTCCGGCTTGACGTTGATTTTTGGAGCACCCTGTATATCGACAACGTTAGACAAACTTAGAGACGCCAAATACTTGGCCTCCTTGGATATCAAGTCGGCCTTATGGCAGCTCCCGTTTGAAGAGGGATGTCCCTCGCTCACAGCCTTCACGGTACCAAATAGAGGCCTCTTCCAATTCAAGCGAATACCATTCGGCTTACACAATGCACCTGCGACGTGGCAAAGATTCATCGACAGCATTCTCGGTGCCGATCTCGAGCCACACGTTTTTGTGTATTTAGACGATAATAGATCGTCAAAAGTTCTTTCGAAAAATATCTTGTAATTTCAAAAGAGGTTTTTAAACGGCAGTTCAGCTTTCAGAACGGAAAAAATACAACTTTCGTAGGCTGTCCTTAAAATTCTTGGGGTATGTTGTCGATAAGAATAAATTACATGTAGATCCGAAAAAGGTGGAAAGCATGGTTAAGATTCCTACACCGAAAAACGTGAAGAAAGCAAGGACTTTCATAGGAACAGTGTCTGGTACAGACGGTTTGTACCAAATTTTGAGAATTTAGTTAAACCTTTAACAGATTTGTAAGAGAAGAGTCGGAAATTTTCTTGGAAAAAAAATTGCGGAAAAAGTTTCAGGAAAGCGAAATAGTGTCTGGTGACGGTCCCTGTATTGACGTGTCTGGATTTAGAGTGACCTATTGTGGTGCAGACGGATGCTTCGGACTAAGGGATAGGAGCCGTGATTTTGCAAAACTTCGATGAAGGAGAGAAGGTTGTGTGCTACTTGAGCTGACTGCTGAAAAGATGCGAGAGGAATTATTTGACAACAGAAAAGGAGTGTTGGTTGAAAACTTACGGCCGTATATCGACGGTGTTCGATTGACGGTCGTGACTGATCACTATTCCTGGGTATTGGTAAACAATCTGAAGGACCCGCGGGGTAGACTAGCTCGTTGGACAGTCTGGCTACAAGAATTCGACTTTGACACCGTTCACCGAAAAGGTAAAAAAACAGGTGGCACTCGACATACTATCGCGTAGAGTCCCGGCAGGCTAAAGTTGAGGCAAATCCGCTAGTCTTTTCAGCGTGGGGAGTGGAGAATGGTCACCTCTTTAAGCCTGTGAAGTCAAACCACGTGGTAGTACACAAAGATAGAAACGAATGGAAGTTAGTAGTAGAGAAATCAGCTAGATTAGGAGTTTTAAAGGAATGTCATAATGATCCGCTATCAAGACATATGGGTGTTGGGAAAACTTACGCTAGGGTATTAGGAAAATATTATTGGCCATAAATGAGGTGTGATATATCGAGATACATTAAATTGAGTTGATATATTTCAATCCGGATTTTTGCAGTTTTTGGATATCGCTGCTGCGTTGCCCCAACCAAGTACTCCATACCGCAATTTAGACTCTATTAGTGAATAGTAGACCTGCCTCAAAGCGGACACCGTAGCGTGATATTTCAGGTGAGCTCGTGCATAGACGGCTCTCTTTAAATCCATGCGTAGCCTATCAATCTGTTTGTTCCATAAGAAGTGACAGTCTATGATGACTCCTAAATATTTGTATATGTCAACAACTTCGATGACATCTGTATTGACACAAGGGCATGCATCATTTCTCAAGTATACTGGATTTTGTGTTGATGTCAAACTTGGATTGTGGATGTGTTTTCAATGCATTAATCACCAAACCGTTATCGTGGCACCGTTTGACCGCAGCATCCAACTCTTCCTGCATTATTGCTCTAGCCATTTTCAGCGATCTGTGATGTACTACGATTGCTGTGTCATCTGCGAAAGCAAAGGGTGTGATCTGCTTAAAAGAGCGAAGAAGCTCATTTGTGTTCAAGATAAAAGGATTGGACCTAATTTCGATCCCTGTGGAACACCATATTTCACCTTTGTTCTTACGTTCTGTACTTTGCTGATTTTCAAGCAGAATAGTCTGCTACACAGATATTCGGTCAACCAGTCTGCCATTAGTTCTCGTATTCCAACACGATGAAGCGCTTATATTCGGGTCTTGTGGTTTAAGGTATCCAAGGCTTTACTGAAATCCATGAAGAGTACCAATACGTGGTGACAATTGTTCAAGCTCTGGTTGACACGATTTGCGAATTCAGCTAACGATATCAGTGGCTCGAATTCCATCAATTCTCGGAGATTTATCTTCACCCAGCAAACTGATTATGCTGTGAACCTCTGGAATGTTGGTTGGCTTCATAAATAAAGTCTTATCCAGGATTCTGTTCGGGTGTTGAGATGTTGTCGCGTCACACTGATTTTTGATATTATTGGATTTTTCAATAGTACATGCGGCTCTGTATCAAAATTTTTATGCAATGTCTGATCAATGTTTAATTTGTGTCGTCTCATGATCATTACTGATATCACCTAACACGAGCATTTCTTCATTTTTATCCAACTCGCCAACATTTCTTCTAAGCTCTTCAACAAACGCTTCCTGACTAAGCCCAGGCGGTCTATATATTCCCAGAACATAAGTCGCTGTTTGTCCCTCAGTAAAACTAATCTTTATTTTTTCGTATGAAGTGTTTTCGTAAGGTACTAACGCGTGTTTTAAGTCTTGGGGAATAAATATTAAAACATCATCTAATCTTTTCTATTCGAAAACTCAGGCATGTAACCTTCTATTTTGTGAAATCCTTTTTCTTCATCTTCTATATTGGTTTCAACAAGAACAATGATTTTCAACCTATCCACAAAATGAATTATACTAAGACAAAAACTATTACAATTAGTGCGCAACGATCTTACAAATACGTGAAGGAAAGGAAGCGATGGTGACTGATTTGTCTGTGTCTTTTATTTCATAGTCTATTGTTTTGCCTATTCCTTTAACTATTTCCACTAAATTTTCATGAGCAGTCGGAGGAATGTTTTTAATATCGACGTTGTTTTTAATTAATTGTTGTTCCATGGCGTTAATTTGTGCTTGCATATTGTCAATAATTTAGTCTTTGGTTTTGCTGTTTCCTTTCAGTTCATTCATTTCTTTCGTAATGCTGTCCATTAAGCTGTTATTCCTAATCATATTAGAATTGATGTCTTCGTATTTGGCAGCTAGAAAATCACATCTTTCTATAACTTCCTTCTTATCTGCCAATATCCACTAAGACCGCTGTGTTGTTATCAGATAAGTTCTCGTGTGGTTTACCTGGACTACAGGCCGGTCACACTCTTTTTGCCCCCTGTGCTTCCGATGGCAGAACTGGTGTAGATATTGAAGTTTTATTCGAATATGCAGCACCTTGCTCGCTTCCTGAGTTTCGACAAATCTGGGACCTCCACGGGTCCTTCCTTGCGCCCATGTTTCTCCACGATTTCTTTATGCACTCGAAGTGGAGCTTACGGTTACACATCATACTCAGCGAAATCACCGTCGACGTATAGATTATCACCGCAATGACATATGTATATTGCAGGGGGAATAGAAAAGAGAACAGATATAAAGCACAGGGTAATGGGAATAGAGAACAATTCTAATTTAATTACACGAACAATTTGATGATTTATTCTTTCAGAATTATTTTTTTGTTTTTTTTTTAAAGTCACTATGTTATTATTTGTATTTTTATTGAAATAATTTACTGATCGAATAGATCTATGCTTATGTTCAATTTCATACTGTTCCTTTATTGTTTTTACTTTCACCCTTATGCTAATAAAGTCAGTTCGTCTGTATACTCCAACTCTTGCGTTTTATTTATTTCCTTGGCTCTCTTTCTTGCCACAGTACTACATTAATTTTACTACACTTCGGGAGAGTAAATTGAAAACTTGGCCTAACGATAACTCAACTCACTCACTCACTCACTTGAGACTCACGAGCAAACAATGAACATAATTATGAATATAATGATGTATTTTTTATAGTCTTTCATCGAAAACAAGTAGTTAGTGGATCTTGATAGTTTTCATATGGAGGTCGCTGTGATACCGGTGCTCCTTGCACATTGATCCCAGTTTCGTTTTACGAACAAATTCAACACAAGAAATTGTTTAGACAGTGCCATGTCCCTTATGCTGATAACAGCGGGGAAAGAATTTTTGTTTTAGGTAAGTACTATGCATCAATAACGTATGGAGTTAGCATGAAAAATATAGTTGTTATAGTCTCTAAAAGTAAAAGTCCTCCTTTAAGAGCGTTTAATTTTGAATTAATGCAGGTAAATTCTGTAGAAATAAATGATAAATATTGTACTTAATTATTGTTGAGCAAATAAAAGTGAGTTTTCGGAAGTTTCCAAGGAGGAACTGGGTGCTTGTATTATAAGCAAAATATAATTAGGTGTATGCGATATTTCAAAACCAGTTTTTCGTAAGCCCCGACCATTGTCGCTTACATGTAAAGATCGTATTGCGCAATTAAGAGATTTGGTTCAAAAAGGTGTTCTTAAGCACGATGATAATTCGGAGTGGACAACGCCTTTGGTTCAAATCGTGAAACCAAGTGGCGGCCTACGAATTGTTGGGGACTATAAAGTCACTTTGGCGATGGCAATGGCACGATAGTTAGCTCATTGGACTATCACGCAGACAGTCTGGGTTCGATTCCTGGCTGGAATCAATCAACCATAAATTTTTCAAACAGTCATCATCCTTTCGGCGGGCAATGGCAAACTCCCGAAAGTAAAAAATTGCCTACGAAAAAGCTTCTAAGGAGTGCCGTTCGGATTCGGCGATAAACCGTAGGCCCCGCTCAGATGTGACAAAAATGAAAACATGACCAACACAAATGAGTGTCAAGAAGCTAGGCCATGGCCCATACCGGGCTGCCAGCACCACAGTGTTTTTTTGTTTTTTTTTTGTTTTTTTTTATAAAGTCACTTTTAACAAATGGTTGATAGATTTTAAATATCCATTGCCTCGCATTGAGGAAATCTTGCATCCTTCAATGGAGGTGAGCTTTTAACCAAATCCATACAATCAACATAAAAGTCACAGCTTTTAAGTATCTGGAGTTAAGCGATTGCCATTCGAAGTTGAAAATATTGGAAACGTCATTGCGAGGAATTCTATTTGTCTTGTATATCAAGATGATACAACAATAACGTGAAGGATATTCAACAACACATTACAACATTAAAGCTAGTTTTGAATAAGCTAAGAGCAGCTGGACTTGGGTTTTGGTTCTTTAATAAATCTTAAATGCTAGACAAAAAAAAACGCTTAAAAATTAGCTTAATTAACTTAAAATTATCTTATTCTAACTTTCTTTCTTTTTCTTTTGACATACCGTACAGAAAACATTTTTTTTTTTAAATTTAAGAACTTAGTGTATTTAAATTGTTTTATTATAAAATAAAACTTAAGGATTAAAACTAAGAACTACCTTAAATAAATCTTAATCTACTTAACCTCCTTAAACTATCTTATTATATAAGTATTATTTCTTATATTTTTTTTTGGTGTGGTGTGGATAACCACTTTTTCAGAGAGAGAGTTACCCATCTCTGTTGTTGTTTTTTTTTAATGTTTTAAATTTTTTTTATTTACTTTTTTATTTTTTTTTATAATTTTTTTTCTTTTTTCTTTTTTTTTCCTTAGACCTACTCCTATGTAAGCCGGGAATGTCTAAAAAAATATGTAGACCCACTCCGCTCCCTAACGAAGCTATCAAATATTGGAGAAACTCGACAAGGGAGCTTCCCCTTCTTCTGCAAGCCACAAAAATTGTTGATGCTGCCGAGCAATATCCCTAATGTCGCGACTCCCTTCCGCCCTACTTAACCGGAGACGCCAATTCTTTCTGGTATCCGCAGAGGCCCCAGACAAGCGGTCTTCCCAGAATGGTTTCCGACTTCTGAAAGTTAATCTTCAACTTCCAGTCGTCGCAATATAGTTTAATTTTATCGAAGTCACGTTGAAAAAGAATTTTTATAACCTCAATCTTTGGATCTGATCTGTACGCGACTAAGTCGTCTACCCACGCTATGGCATGGTGAAGTAAACCTATCAGATCACTTGTGTAAATGTTGAAAAGGATTGGTGAATTGACCGCACCTTTTTGCAGACCATTTTTAATGTTGAATGTACCAGTTGAAGTCGCCATATTTCATGATGAACTGTCTATCTGTGAGCATATTGAAAAGAATATACAGCAGTGGTTTACTAATGCCCAGTCTGTTCTACTTGTAGAAGAGTCCCTCTAACTATACGGTCTTCTTCTTCTTCTTATCCTTTTATTAACCCTTTCCTCGTTATACGAACTTATGCGTAACAAGTTTCCCATTTTTACTGCATCGCTGCTGCTCCGCTTATGGGGTTGGCTAATGTCGCAGACCGCAGAACGCGTCTACATAATGCTCGGTCCTGTATCGCTTCAGTGGTTAACCCCAGACGTTGTTGCGCATTTGCCATCTGAGAAATCCAGGAATTCTTTTTCCGACCTCGTTTTCTTACAGTTGGAGTGACCGTAGTTGATAGTGCCTTTTTAACCGGATTTTCCGCAGGTCTTCTTTGAACGTGGCAATACCAACTTATTCTATTCGCCTCAAGCTGTTCGGTTACCGAATTCTTTATATGAAGACTTCCTCTTATACGCGTAGATCTAATGCAATCGCGTTTAGTGGCTCCACTAGACATCCTTAACATTTTCATTTCCGCTGCCGTCATTTTGTTTTTAAACGCTTCGTACATTGTCCTCTAACTATACGGTATCGAAAGCCTTCTCCAAGTCAATTACACAGGCACCCGTGCACTGTTTCTTGGCTTTGTTCCATTGGAAAGAAGCACAATGTTCGGTATTCCATCGATTCCCACTGATTTCTTACTTCTAATTGTGTCGAAGATCGTTTGAAGCTCTCCCTTCGAAATAAACGGGGGTTATTCCCTTTCATTGGCGATGACACCATTTGCCATGTTCTCGTCACTGAACTGGGTGAAACCCGTATTCTCGATTCGCCAGTTCATTATTTCATTTCCAAGGTAGAAATTGTGCACAAGGACTCGATTTTCCAGGTCGTGGTTCGGACCAATGATGTCATTCGTCTTGTACACTTCCTGGAAAGTCGCTCCTATAGCCTCAACCTTCTCCTGTGGATCTTCGATCACAAAGAAGTGGTCATCATCAATAGCTTCATTTGGATCTATGCCTGCTGTTGAGAGTATGCGTTCGTTGTCAGTCGTTCGGGCGATTTTAACATGAAAAGTCGTTTTTATCTTTCTTCCGAAAAATTTTATTTATTTGCGGGAACATATTCGAGTTGCTGGTGTTTACAGCCCGAATTTTATTGTTCCAATACAAACTTACAGAACACCTGTAATTTTCTTTTATTAATGTTTGGAGGTTTTTGATCGACGACCTTAATGTCATAATCTCCGGGTTATGTCTGTCAGTAAACTGTCTGTACAAAGTTTTTAGTCTTGACAGCAGTCTACTTTTATGTCGGTGTATTGCGTCTATAGTTAAATTGCGGAACAAGTCTTCGTTGTCAGTGTATTGATACCAAGGTATCGGTTTGTCCATAGTCCGTTTAATCGTCTCGTCCATTAGTTTTAGATAACTGTCAATCTCCTCGTTTGACTGATTTATGTTGGACGTTGGGTACAGCGAGTTCGAGGAGAGTGCTCTAGTGAGTTATGGAGAAGGGTGTCCAACGCACTCTACTATAGTTGTAGGAATGCCTTTGAACATAATCATCCAATTCCGCATTTTCGTTCGGAACGGTTATTTCGGTACTTAGACCGCAATGGTCACTGTCAGACACAAAGGGGCGAAGACAGTGTACAGTTTGTTGGTTCGTTCCTGTCAGTTGTATTCGTGTGTCAAACAAGAGGAGAGCCAAATAGGAGCCGTGTCTGGGAAACGACGGACTATCCGTCGCCTTTAGGCCGAGTCGGTACATAACACTGTGTTGACCCCACCAATTGAATTGTAGGTTCCCTCAAGTGTTTGGTGTATTATTTCCCCAATCGCTATGTTTGGCGTTGAAATCTCCGACGATAATGAAATAGTTTTCCTCCAATTCCAGTCCCAGAAATCAAAAAAGCGTCTCAAGAGGGATATACATGATGAATGCTGAAACCTACGTACTACACGACTGTATATTCTTTTAAAACGTATACCTTTTCTTACGAAGATTGCAACGCCTCCTCCTTGTATGGAGTTGGGTCGATTTCTTCGCATGGTTTTATACCTTCTGTGACTCATTTTGGCCTCAGGGGCTTGGTCTTTAAGCAACTTAAACAGTGTGGCTCTTCGCTCAATCCTCATCAGTGAATTAACATTCACTGCAAGGGCCTTCAGGGTTTGCTCCGCCATGTACGTACCCATTACGACTGGAGGTGCGTTAGGCTCGGCAGCAGCGCGTATATTTGATCCACCCGCGTTGCTTGCTCGGTAATTTGACGTTGAAGCTGAGCCATCTGCCCCTGAATAGAGAGCAAGATAGCTAGCATATCATTTGCCGGTTTCGGTGCTTTGCCGGCTGGTGTTTGTGGTAGAACAGGTGGACGCTTAACCTCCACATTTTGCTGTCGAGCCAGATTTACTCTTTCTATGTATTGGAACTTAGGACAACCCCGATAGTTTGCGGTGTGTCCCGTGTTCTTACATAAAACACAAGAGAGTTGGCTTTTATCTGACGCTCCATCCCTACCTAGAGCGCATTCTTCAGACTTGTGGTTCTTACCGCACTTAACGCATCGAGGCTGCACTTCGCAGTGCGACGTGGCGTGCCCGAACCTTTGACAGCGAACACATTGCAAAATGTTTTCGTGCCTTTTTACTTTTTCCCAGTGAACCACCTGGTTTTAATAGCCAATACGTTTTGTTGCTGCTCTTTTATGCTGCTGTTAGGAGTTTGCACCTCTTTTTCTTCGTCCTCAGACTAAGAAGCCGCCAGTGATGCAAAGTTATTACCACCGCCCATATAGTGGCCTTCCCCACCATCAGACACGTATGGGTAGTATTCGGCTAGGTCTGACTTAGCTGCCGCTCTTGAAGATGTTGTTGCCGCCTCTTCCCTTATTTTACCCGGCAGCTTTTCGGTAGAATTTGAAAGGGAAGGGCGATTTACGAGGTTTGGAGTTGGCCTCAGCTTCCTCCTCCCCTTTGTTGTAGTTGATGTTGTTGTTGCAGACTGCTTTTGGTGGACTGTTTTTACGGTTTGATCATCAGATGACAACATACCAACTTCTGATCCCGCTACTGGAATAGCGGACCGCTCGCTTCCACTCATCTTCGGAAAACACTTTCTACTGTCTGTTAATTTTATTTTATTTTATATTCTTTTAAGGAAAACTAAAAAAGCGCACTCATTTTCTCGGGAATCGAACCCACGACCCCTGTTCCTCGGTCCACTAACACTACCGCTGGGCTACCGAATCACTTGCCAGAATAGTATTTGATTATATTTTACTTAACTTGTCTTTTTTTTATTCACTTCGAGAAAAGCCGAATCACATATTAATACCACGGAGGTCTATGAACAACTGACTTGGGTTGAATGCAAAGAAGTGTGATTTTTTTAGATCTAAAATTTGCTACCTGGGATTTGCTATCTGTTTGATCAGCTCAAACTGAAAAAGAAAACAAATTGAATCCGCACACGTTTGCTCTGTTCACGAATCGAAAAAGAAGTGAAGTAATTCCAGTTTGAGATATCGCACAATATCTCGTTATTTGCTATTCCTTCTTTGTTTGCTACTACAGCTGCCCAGTGATTGTTTTCCCGGTGAAAAATTCCGCTATTTTGCATATAACGTCGAACCACAACCAAAGTCGTTGACATCCTTTCCACTTACTTTCGTTGACGTTGTTCTCGGTCGCAGGTACCGCTCATCGAGACACTATAAAAAGGGGTGTGGTGTGTGCACTCTCATTTGCCTGTTTGAATACGATCGTCGGCTCCGTCGACGATGATGAAAACGGTTGATGTGGTTATTGCAGTGCTTGTGCCCAAAAACATCTGCTGGCCGAAGGATGATTTCTTGTAGGTGCCGCTGTTCTTCTCGTATGATCAATGTGTAAGTAGATATCTGTTTATTTGCACTTTATGATACCACCATACGGTTTTCTCTTGAGTTCCTCTTGCTCCATTGATATGATGTATTAGGGTGGTTTTGTATGCGATATTCTTATGCATACATATGTTGCGCAGGTCGCTCGTTGCACTGATTTACATACTTATGCACGTATGCATGTAACCTTCATGTTAATCTCTAACACTATCGATGAACTTGGATCGAGTAAGAATAATGATGGGATTTCAAGTGTCTATCAGCTCAGCAAGTTTATCGGGATGGTTAAGTACTATTCAAAATTCATTAACAACTTCCCTAGTAAAATGTTTTCTTTGTATGAACTTTTACGCAAAGATAATAAATTTTATTGGTCTGAGATTATATCAGATCAAGTATTTGTACATTTTAAACGTAATTTGCCAATGCCAGTAGCAATGCTTTAACTGGGGTTCTTTCCCACAAATTCGATAATGGATCTAGTTCGAATCCTTTTGTTTCGGATCAGGACTTGCCAACATCTTGGTCTGAAGTTACGTTACGTTTGGTGCCCAGGAATCGAAGTAGACTTTGAAAATTTAATTCAAAATTGTAATTCTTGTTCAGAATTACTACAAAGTCCCAAAAAAGTTCGAAACCATATAGATTTTTCTGGTCCAATCGAGAATCATTATTTATTTATTGTAATTGACTCATTCTCTAAACGGGTTGAAGTATTGAAAACGAAGAAGATAACTTCTTCATTTACTATTAGTAAATTGAGAGAATTGTTTTGTATTTACGGTCGACAATTTACGTAAAACAAATTTAGTAGATTTACAACAAACAATGGTATTAAACATTTTTTCGACGGACCTGGACATATGGCAACCAATGGTGAAGCGGAGAATTTTGTCAAGATCTTTAAGAATCAATACTTGCAAATCTTAAAAATAATGAAAACGGTTGTATGGACAATAGTCAAAATAAAAGCATCTCAAACTTTAAAAGCAAATGAAACATAATGCTTTCCGAATGACAGAAAGTTATGATTAGAGACTACAGAAACATTAATAAACTCAAGCAACAATATAAAAACAACTTGGTCCTCGGACATATGCTTGCACCGTAACTCATAATAACAGAGAGATTAAACGGCACATAGATCGAATAAGAAACCAAAGTAATACTGAAAATCAAAAAACTGAAATCAGTGTGCAAGCGAATTTATAAAACACTCCTACTGACAATAATTATCCATTAGATCGTGTGGAAGGTAGCTCTAAATATGTTATGGGAAACGCTTATAAAGATTTTTGTCCATATATGTGTGTGTGTGTAATATAGGAATTTCGTTTTACTAATCTTCAAAAAGTAACTGACGGAAATAATTCACTGACATCAACCCGCCTTGTGGCATCACTTATCTGTGTCCTTATTTCCCACTAGTCAGCAGCACCATCGCTTAAAAATTACATCTTGATATTTACGCAGTCGACTTAGCTGCACTCTGTTACTACCCAGATCTGTATTCAGTAATGCTCACTTAATTAAGTGTTTAATTAATAAAGACAACAATTGTTTCATTGTGACTCACAACTACCAGCCACAAACTGGTGACCCCGACGCAGAAAACCACAAATTGGATACCCCTAAGATACTCAAACGCAAAAATTCCGTTTGACACAAAATCCTATTTGTGCAAACACGTTTCAACATAAATGCAGCTGGAGCAGACGTTGACGCAATAAGAGAAAATGAGAGCGACACGCAAGAGATGATGTAGCAAGAATAAAAGCGGATGTGACAAAGTATCGATATATCTTAATACACCTGGATACGACCACGCTACCATTCGTCATGGATATTATATCTTCACTACCAAGTTCAGGTTAATATGATTCGATCAAAGAGCGGCTAATCTCATCTTTTTCGAAAACAAACGAGTCAAAACTTCGACGTTTGTTACACGGGCTCGAATGAGCTGATGGAAAACCATCGCAGGAAACCAATTTCTGTCGAAAGTACTTCGCACATTCTTTTTGGCACAATTACCTGAGCAAGTCCGAGGAATTCTCGCAATAAGTGAAGTTACAGAATTGGCGAAACTAGCAACGTAAGTCGATAAAATTCTTGATATACAACGTCCTAACATCATGGCTGTACGTAGTAATGAGGGAACATAAACCCAAAGAACCACTTCAGAATCTGCTCTGAAGATACAAGTTCACGCTTTGACATAACAGTTAGCAACACTGCATCATCACCTCAAGCACGACCGTCCCAGATCAGCCAGTCGTTCAAGAAACTCAGCCGCGAACACAAACACAACTTGCAACTATCACACACGGCTTGGCAATCGCGCTCGGAAATATAAGGAGCCCAACCGGCAGCCATTTTCGACGGCCAACCCAATGCTCGTAAAAGATTCAAAAACTGGTCTCAAGTTCTTCGTAAACACTGGCGCTGATATTTCAGTGATTCCTAAGCCTAGTATTTTCCACAATATTAAAAAATTAGATGCTAACACTAATCTCTTTGCAGCAAATGTTTCTGTGATTAAGACATATGGTTCAAAAGCAACCAGAATCGACATTCGTCTCAGACATTCATTCTTTTGGAACTTCATCGTTGCTGACGTAACAAATGCTATACTCGGAGCAGATTTCATTAAACATCACGGACTTCGTCGCCATTTGTTGTAAGAAATTGCTCGATTCTCAGACGAAACTTTATAAAGAAGCGTTCTAAGTAAACTCAAAACAGCCATCTGTTTCAACAATCAACTCCGATTATCCATATTTTCACCTGTTGAAGCGATTCGAACAAATTATGAGACTAGTCGGTTGTACATCATCATCATATGGCGTACAACACCATATAATTGCAAGAGGCCTTCTGGTAGCAAAGAGAGCTCGGCGATTGTTAGGTGAAAATTTCATTCGGCTAAAACCGAATTCCAGAACATGTTGCAGCAGGGTATTTGCTAACCTTCTACACCTCATGTGGTGATTACCGTCGCTCAAACCAAATCAGCATTCCAGATCGCTACCCAATTCCCCACCTTTGCGACTTCACTTTTCAACTTTTTGGATGCAGGGTATTATCAACTCTGGATCTGTCTCGCGCCTACTACCAAATACCAGTTGCGCCAGAGGACCGACTGAAAACAACCGTTATTACCCCATTCGGGCTATACGAGTTCAGAGTAATGACTTTTGGCCCATGCAACGCTGCCCAATCATTTCAACGATTAATGCATTCGATCTTGAGAGGATTCGACTTCCGCCAAGTATATATCGACGATATTCTGATCACATCAGAATATGAAGAAAAGTCTCACCGATGCAGTTCAACTTACATTCCCTTCACCAAACGCAATTTGCTCTTGACAACTTCGTTGATGGAAGAAGACAACCACTAGGATTTTTTTCACAAAAGCTTAGTTAAACCGAATCTAATTATAGTGCTTAGGATGGTAAGCTTCTTGCCATTTACAAAAATATCAAGTTTTTCAAGCACCAAAGGACAAAGTATCCACCATCGACCATTGGCATTCGCCTTTTAACAACACTCAGATAAAGCATCTCCGAGGCCGCAATGACAACTCCAGTATATCAGCCAGCTTAGCAGCGACATCATGTGTCTGGGAAATCAAATGTTATTGCAGACGCAATGTCACGTATTAACACAATCAGTTTGCCGACATTTATTTCTATCCAAGATATCACAGACGCACAAGCTAAGGACAGTGAACTTAAACCCCTCCTGAAGTCCAAGTCCACTTCGTTGCAACTCCGTAAATACAGTATTAATGATGCTGGACCATGTGTTTACTATGACACTTCAAAAACAGCATTCGCCTCTACATTCCGCAACCCCTTAGATGCCAAATATTCGACACCATCCACAATCCATCTCATCCAAATGGACGTTCCACCAGGAAAATGGTGAGTTGGCACTATGTGTGGCCACATATGAATCGAGACGTCACTAGATGGCCGAAATTCTGCGTGCAGTGCAAATGCAGTAAAGTAAATCGCCACGTGAAGAACATTCCACAGCATATCGAGATCCCCAGTGAGCGCTTTAAACATGTCCACACCGACATAATCGTCATGCCACTCTCAAAAAGATACAGATATTGTCTCACGATAATCGATCGCTTTAGTCGTTGGTCCCACTAAAATATACCACTGCCGATACCATCACCGACACCTTCTTCCCAGGCTGGGGAAGTCGATTCGGTTCACTCCTTACCAGTGACAGAGGTACTCAGTTCGAATCGAAACTCTTCGATTTGATACCCAAATTATTGGGATGCAATCGTACTTGATCTACCGCTTACCATCCAGCGTCAAACGGAATAATTGAACGCTGGTATAGCTCCTTGAAGTCGGCGATCATGTACCACAGCCCTGGTGACTGGGCAGCCATTTTGCCTGTAGTTCTTCTAGGATTCCGCAACAGCTTCAAAAAAGATATAAAAGCAAGTGCGAGTGAGTGTATGGAACGACACTTCGCGTATCAGGTGAATCATTCATTGATGAAGAACTTAATCTTAACCCACAGATATTTATCGAGAAATTTCGCGTTTTTATGAGAGCTGTTCGTTCAACTACCACAGCACATCATAACAAGGCAAGGGCCTTCGCTCACACAATACTGCACACCTGTAAGCATGTTTTCATACGTCGACGAGATCAAGAAGCTTTGGAACAGCCCTACCGCGGACCATACGAAGTCGACAAATAGTCAGATTATGTCTTCATCGTCAACGTCAGTGGAAACCATTCAACTATCAGCACTGAATGCCTGAAACCTGCTTTCACTGAAAACCACCAAGATCTTCAATCAATAAACAGGACATCAAATCAGTCACCAACAGACACTTAGCAGTCAACTTAGCGGCACTCTGTTACTGCCCGTTTTTGTAATCAGTAATCCTCACTAAATAAAGTGTTTTATTAGTCAAAGCAACAATTGTTTCATTGTGGATCACAACTACCAATTTTTTTTTATAACTTCATTAGCCGGGTGCCTATTGTTTTGTTTTTTTTACTTCGCGTTTTGTTGTTTGGCTTTTCTTACAATTATTTCTGTTTACCTCATAATACCGTATTTTGTTTTTCTTTTACTTTGTTTTTCAATCACTTCACCCTACAATAATTTCTCTCTTTTTTCACTCGTTTCGCATTTTCGTTAACAGTGCAATGCGTTATTTAGGTCAATGTTATCTCACTAACGATTTATTTCGCATCGTTGCCATGAAATAAATTCTTATGCAAAAAGGTCCAAAACGTAATTTTGAGCTTTCGAAAGTGAAATAAAGTCCAAAACCGTGCAAACATTAATGCACTCAGCTATATAAAAGAAAAGGACGAATAGAAAATATTTTCCACTGATAATGGCATTGGATATGAAACTAATAGAGTGACATAACAGACCACCCTGATAATGAACTCCCTGAAAGAGTTAATATATTCTAATCAGCAGTTCTTGTAAATAGATCGATGCCCAAATAATCATTTTATTAAGTCCAATCGGACCACACATGCAATAAACAATAAACAAACATAAACAAATAGCGTTCTTACGCTTTTGCAGATTAAACAGTTTTATCCGTACTCGGACCATAAAGCTGCTTGCATAAACACAAGTGCCTTTTGCATTATGCAAAGTAATCATTTCTGTCCTCTTGTTGTTCTTTATCTACCGAGGTATAAATTAAGAAAGAAGATGTATAGTTAAGTTCAGTTTTGAGTGAACCAGTGAAGAAGGAGGAAGCATTAATAAATACATACTTTAAAATTACTTGTGGGTCTTTATTTTAATAAAGAAAACATTTAATAAATATTTCATTATAGTACTATCATCAAGCGATATTTTTTGGTATCCACTTTGACCGCCTAGGTGGCGAGCTCTTATTTCTCGCAAGCAAATGAAAATGTTATTACTCTCTGAGAATGGAGTTAAAATGACAGGATGAGTGAGTGATGAGTACAAACAAAGTAACAAAACCTGTTTTAGGTTTCAATTCCACTCCGAATTTTAATCCACATGTTACGCAACTGAGTGAATGACTTTGCCAAGGAGAGGATTAAAGAAATTGATTAAACGACAAGAACTGTATCTTAGAATATGTAATATGTGTATGAAAATGACAGCCTTTATCAGAAATTAATATTTGGAACCCTTTCCGCAAATTTATCGTAAGCAACAAATGATTAATTTTGCAGGAAAGGTTTTTTTTGTTTTTTTCTGTATATTATAAGTAAAATGGCGATTTCTGGTTTAAGTCATGTCTGGGCCAATAGAATTCGATGACGTTAAGTGAGATATTTTTCGCAAGGAGTGAAAGCGGTTTTTGTAGTTTGCGATATTTTCGCTGTCATGCTCTCAAATTTGTGAAAAAGTTTGTGGCGCTTACGATAAAATTAAAGACCAATAAAGATTTTACTCGAAAACAAAATTACATTTGATTTATTTCATTATGGAATAGAATAACACGTGATGATCGCCGAAGACCGTGTGTACCTGTATATATATACAGTAGGGTCAGTTGGGGTAAATGTAAACATGGGGCAAATGTAAACGACCATAATACAAACATTATAAAACAAACTGTCGAAATGCAGACAAAAAAAAAATCAGAATAAGAAATGTCGTGACACCAGTGCATGACATCTCTTACAGCTGGCTTCCGAATTTCGTTGGAAAATTTTGTGGTGGAAAGAACCTTAAACTGAAAAGGAAATTCATAGCTGTTTACTTTAACCCCATATGGAGGAGTAGACGAAAGTAAGATGTTCCCATCTACCCCAGTATTTTTAAAACTACGGCGGAATAAATGTAAACACTACTCTAAATCACATTTGAGTTCTTATACCTTAATTTGACCATTATTAGTAGAATATCTGGTAAGTTATAATATACTCGTAAAATCCGTTTTCCAAAGTTAAAAAAGGTAAAAATTCAATATTTTTTATTTTCCTAAAGTAATTTCCCTTTAAGAAATTGCAGAAACTGTTCGCATTTACCCCAACTGACCCTATGTACGTATCTACAACCGATTCCTACAACTATAATTCAAATATTCTTTTCCACGTCACCCAATGAGGTAGAATATAAAACACGTTTTTCTTTTACGGTGTCCCCTATAGTCCTTGCTCTTTAATTAGTACTAAAGAAACAAAAATATTCATAAAATAAATAGTAACTATCGATTATTAAAAAAAAGAAGCTTCAATCAAGCGTTCATCGTGTCGTATTTTTGGAAATTTAAGTTATCGAAAAGATCATTTATTTTGCTTAAAAAGGCTGCCGTTGAGGCAGCAATCTTCTTGTCGGCTTTAGTTTTAAAACGATTTGCTGACATTGCGTTGAAGACTTTAGCAGCAACATTACCACTAAAAACTCGGGTAGCAAATTCCACTGGCAATTTTTCAAAGTTGTTCGGGTTTATATGACTCTTGGTTAGTTTAAAGCACACTTGAAAGATGTTCGTGGAATCCTGTTCAAAAGGTTTGACAAGGATTCCCCATGAAACAATATCTTCATACATTATAATAAGATTTTTAAGCAAACAATTTCGCACACTTTTAAATAAGTGAGTCATATAGTCATATAGAAGAAAAATTCGTTGATTTTCAATTTCGAAAAAAGGCTTGTTTTCGTTTGTCCCAAGTAATTAGTATGTTCTTCAGTTAACGCGTCATGATTCCACAAGTCGAAAGACGAGAAGTTACCTCGACTTCATGCATGCACTTGTGGACATTGTATTTCACCACCCAACAAAAGTAGCCGTAACACGAAACGTGTGACGGAAACTAACAAATGTTTCCCACCACTCGAACTGGGAAACTGCTGATGCAACTTGAAACCCTTGCACGCGCTATACAGCAAATGCATCGATACGAAGGTATGGAGTAGGATAAGTTAGACTTTAAGTTTAGTGCTAATTTTGGAATCTTTACATAAAGTCAGAGTAAACAATTGGTCCGCGTTTTATTTAAACGAACGGCTGGTATTCTTTTTAGATGTGTTCTTTTATTATTGCTGCCACACTCTAAAGTTTTTGATATTGTTAATTTCAATATCTCGGAAATTTCATCACCTTTCGGGCATCCTATATAAAAAGATGTGGTTTGCTTCCAATTTTTATTTAATGCAGTAAAAACCATTACTTTGAAGGCTACAGTGGCACGTCTACCCAGCCCTCCGAAGTCAGAAAAGCCATATACCATATGGTTTCTACCTTGCCCTTTAAGAGATTAATCATTTGGTTTGAAAAACCGGCCGGTAAACTTATGGAAGAATGCCATAGATTGTGCATATAGATGGTATACTAAATCCTGAGCTTACCACATGGGAATATAATGAGGGAGCATTATAAAAAAACTTCAGATAAAAATGTTTTTTGCCATAGCAGATATGATGATCGTATTTTCAGCATTCATGAACAAAATCGATTTATGTAACAGGAGGAGAACAATTTTCTACATTTTCCTTCGTTCTTCTTGCCGAGTATAATCCAACTCAACATTTGGTGCTATTCGATCAGCTAAAATCGGAATTCGAAAGGCGTTTTGACAACATATTTGAATGGAATCTCTCCTTATTTTTGTCAAAAATCCATTCATAAATATCGATGTTTCAAAACTAGCTTGATTAATGCAAACTCATTGCTTCATAAACAAAGCGGAAGCTGAAATAGAAATTGTTGCACTTCACAGTGATATCATTCTTAAAAGCGCAGAAAATAAAAGCGACTAGGTTTTCAAGCTAATGGATCCTGTTAAATACAAAAACATACGACACTATGCACTCATAATTAAACCATTTTTCGGGTCAACATACCTATGTGAACGTGCCTTTTCTCAAAACGTAAATTAAACTAAGTACAGAAGTGTGTTGACAAACGACCACGTCAAAAATTGTACGATTTTGGGGTGCACAGAAGATTACCAACCAGACTTAAGGAGTTATCTGAAAACGTAAACAGCAAAGTGCCATTGCAGTCTATTTTTTTTTTGTATGTCATAACAAATAAAAAGTTTTTTTTTATCTCAATTTGTTCTTTTTTTTTAAGCTCGGTGGTGCCCGCGTATCATGTCGGGGTTTTCAAAATAGCGCTTGGAGCAATACCAGTTGGCCCACACTGCTTTAACCAAACATCCCTTCTACGACCTTTAGGAATTGTAAAAAATGACAAGGAAAATGTTCTTTTGATAATGTCACAATCTTTGTATAAACATTTAGACATTCTGGAAATCAAAAATGACGGAAACTAGCACTGCACTACCAATAGTTCAGGCCGATGAGTTATTCGCAATGAAATAAAAACACACATTCCCCCCAGACCACACACCACAGGCATTGGTGAAAAGGAAATATTATGTTTGTGTAAAATAAGCAAAAAGGAATGTGCTATGTGTGTGTGTATGTTTTTTGAGTGCATTTCTTTCGCTTCGTTTTCATTATTATTCAGATTTACGTGCAGAAGAATCCTGCACTTACCAAAGCAACTGCAGGTCTAACTTATCCTACTCACATTGCAAAGTATCTAACTTACTCGACACGGCACGATGTTTGAGTGGAGTGGGTTTGTGCATAGAGAGTTACTGGCATGGGATTGGTTAGATTAGAGTGCACTTGCATATGGAGATTGTTTAGGCAAAAGAGCGTAATATTTTTGTGGTACTCAGCGAAGAGTATCTACTTGGGCCGATAGAGGCACCACCATCGATTTCCTCAATTGATAGTACTATTAGTTTCATATACAATGATAATGGTCTTATTTACCTGATTTTTTTTTTCAAATAATTTTTTTTTATAATAAATTCTCAGTCCATATAAACTATTTTTCGAAAAGGGTGCAGTTCCGAACTTTATATTCAAAAAACCTCGCACCCACTCCAAATCCTACAGTGACGCCAAGCAGGCGACTCGAAAAACTAAGCAATAAAAGGCGGAATGAGCTCAAAACGAGCTAAGTAAAAGACTAAAAGATCGGAGAGGGGCAGCGAGAGTGTTAAGCGTTATGTGGACTAAAACAGGGGTAGTTACTTATGTATCGACGGATTCTGTAAGTACCACGGTGTGTCTCTTCTTTTTCGATTGGGATCTGAGCATAAGTGATCATCTGGTTTGCGGTACTTATAATGTATAAAATTAGATAGGAGGTTGAAATTTTGCAGAGGACAAACTCGGGTTTCCACATTTTTAAAATTTTTAACTCAAACATCATCCAGAGTCAGGAATGAAAATAAAAGTCCTTTGAGTTTGAGAGCACGAGGTGTTACAACCTTTCTTGTTTTACGTATTCATTTGTGTAAGACTTCCTTGGATGAAGTGCGAAACATCCCCTATTATTATTGTTTTTGCTCAATTTTGATGACTGGATAGGGTAATAATATATAGTAGTAACGTTGCAGGCTGGCGCCCAACATGGGGCCCGATTTGTCCTTGTTCCAACCAACGAATCTTAATTCGTTGCCTCTAATTTTTAACTACACATCTCCCAGGTCCATACTGCAGAAAGTCTTAAACTAAAAAGAGAACTTTTGGTTGCCTTAATGCTCTTACCAATTTTTTCAACCTTTATTTATCTGCCAGGATACAAGGGGAATACCTACCTGTCCGATAGGGTACAGCACAGATGCTTCTCTATGTCCGTTACTGCTAGAGATTCTCAATGCCTAAAATCCTGAATAAGTCAATCTTTGTATACAATAATTGCAATATCCCTAATTTTTTGAACTATTTGCAAGGCTACACACTCAAGGATATAAATTTGCTCTCAGACTGCTCCTAATTGTTTGAACTATTTGTAAGAGGACACACTCCAGGATGTAACTTTCTTAGGGTTTTTTTGCATTTAGACTGTTCTCCATTTTTTGATCTATTTGCAAAGCTACACACTCAGGGATGTAACTTTGCACTCAGACTGTTCCTCATTTTTTGAACTATTTGCAAGGCGACACACTCAAGGATACTCGTATAACTTGATAACTTATTGGCTTCGTCAGTTGCTATCTGCTTCAGTGAGCTCTTATGAAAATCAAACCTTTTATATAACGTCTAATAGAGAACAACCAACCAAGCACATCTTAGTGATTGTTAAAAGCCAGATGAATTTTTTGTGATGACCAGTAAGATGCTTAAATCTATAGGATCTTACATTTGCTGCGCTTACTATTTATCTGTATCATAATCAAATTTACGCAAAACTCGCAAGTTAAGATCCTTTTCGCTCCTTGTTATATGAATATTATATTTTGTTTATTGACGATAATTTATACCTCAAGTAAATTTCACTTGTATTATAAATTATTTTGTTCCTACTGTGGTATTTTTTGAATTTATTGTTTTTATAGTTTTATCCAGGTTCGCATAGAATCTCGGTTTTGAGTTCTGCCACATTTATTTATTAAAGTTAAGTCCGTAGTTTGAATTTTTGAATTTAATTTGTTATCTTTCACAATGTTTTTCACCCATAAGCCCTAAATATGTCACATCCATTAAGGACTTGCGACCATAATTTACGACCCAAAAATGGGAAAAAACCACCTGAAAATAATTTAAGTCTGTCCACTTGGTCCCATAAATAAACCATTTTAAAACGGAAATAGTTCGTATACGTTGCCCAAGGCTTCTTTTTCACAAAGCAACAGTCCGTCTCTCCCGTTAGATTCTGATATGATACAAGCCACATCGATTACATTCACCAAGGAATCAGAAAATGATCCACCCGAATCTGAAAGTGAGGGTGAGGGAAGCGACGGGGAGCGATTGGCGCAATATGTACAGGAAGTTGTCACAGTAGGACTCAGCCGCGCAGATGATCTCCGTGCTTATTTATACTTCGCTCCGATAATTTATTTCCAATTAAGTGTTTTCCTGCCTTATTTGCAATAATTCGCACTAGCTATATCTCGGTCATCGCATTTTGTTGTTTTCTTGCTGACTCGTTTGTACATCGATTAAAAGTGCAAACTAATCTCAAAGTGAAATTAAAATTCCAACCCAATTCTCACCGACCGCCTTTTGTGTTTTTCTTTATTCAACACATTAAGCATTTCAACTAACCTTCCCCTTACTAATTCATCATGATCGTATCAGATTTATGTGGAAATGCGAATTGCTTCCTATCAAATGATCAGAATTCTGTTATGGTGATCTGCAGTGGTCTTTGTTGCAAGTCGTTCCATGCTCTTTGCATTGGCTTGAGTAAGAGATTCATCGCGCATCTAAGAGAATCTAAAAACAGCTTTTTGTTTTATTGTGAGACATCACTCCGTACCACATTTTACTGGTAATTAAGTGTCTCAGCGATTCGGTCAATAACTTTGGGGCAGAAAACAACCATAGCTTAAAATCAGTTCAAAGTCAGTTTACAAAATGAGATGACATTTTAAAGTCTATTGAAAACTTATCAATTTCCATCGAGCAATCTGCGAACTACAATAAGACTCAATTCAGTAACTTACCTATGCAATCGGCTCAGAATAATGATTTAATAAAACGGAATGATAAACACGACATTAGTGAAGATTCAAAAAATCTATCTATCCAATAGTGTTAAATCAGCAATAAAATTGAACATCCCCACAATAACTGACTCTTTCCATTCTCTAATTTCTTCACTCGATTTTCATCTTCAAGGTACATCCAAAAGCAGCATTCCATCTCCGCTAAATAATGATCAGCTGTTTGTAAACATCATGTGCCAAATGAATGATTTAAGCAGCGAGATAACCGAATCACGCGCACTGTTAAACGAAATTGCTGATCACATCCGGATAACTTCCAGTAAAATCGATAATATACCGATGCAATCCCAGTCCCTACCGACTGCATCATACAACACCTCGATTCTCACTGAGATGCTTGAATCTTCAATTATGGAACCGCCAATAACTCCTGAGTCATCTTCTTCTTTATCACAACCCTCTCCGGAAATTGATGCTAGAACACCAATCTCACGATTCGGGATCGTATGGACACTTTCGGAGTGGAACTAAAGAATTGTACAGTCACCGTTTTGACCAATTAAAATTGATAAGTGTAGATGTAGTGTTCATGTTAGTGTCCCTTAATATGCCCAGCCCTTCCAAACTAATCACTGTTCTTAAATATACCTGTTGCACTCCCACTTGCCTAATAGCACTCAATAGCGTACGATTGAACTTACCACAGAACCTATCTTCAACAATTGTGATCTCTTGTCACCCAATTTTTGAATTCCCCCATTCCACTCTCCTCGTTCAACCCTGTACCAGAATTCAATGTGGTGGAAATGTCGACCATTTGGTTTCGAATTCTTGTAGAATGGTGAGGTGAAAGTTTTTATTCAAGGAAAAGATGTAAAGCCTAGATGTGAGAGCAGGCCGAATAAAATTATGTAGAAAGAAGAGAGAAAGATAGAGAAGGAGCACATTTTGGACAGGAACCCCTGTCTGAAAAAAGAAGGTAGAGTGCGATGAATGCATAGAAATAAAAGGAGATAGACAACAAAAAAAAGGCTTAAATAAAGGGGAAGAGAGAAAGTGGACATTTCAAAGACAGTGAAAAATAAGAAGGTAATTCCAGTAGGAAGGCAATTTTATCCATCTGATCCTTTCTGATTGGCATGGGCGGTCATTGTCTTTGATCAGCGGAAATAAATAGAAAAACGAATGTCGAGGATTACCGATGCCAGTTTAGAAGCGAGATTTTGAAAAAAGCGGAGTACAGCGGTGGTGCCTGGAATTTTTTTGGTTGGAAGAAGAAACAAAAAAAGGAAAAGGTTTTGTTTTTCGTGAACTGTGTGCGAAAGCAAAAATTGTTCTTTTACTTGAAGTCGGCGAAAAAAAAAAGTTTCTCGAAGAAAAGGTTTTGGGGCTCTGAAGAGCATCGTAGAAAAGAGGCCGTCCGCGTTAAATTATACACATACATATGTGTATCGTCAATAGTGAATATCAGAAAAAAAACAAAGCTAAATTATCAAAAAATAAGTAGGAAATTTTTTTGTAGCGGTCGTTACTACTACAATAACATTGTTACTACAATAACAAACAACATACAACAGACAACAATTTAACAACAACAGCAATTAAAGAGAGACAAAGTGAATTGTCATACACAAAAATGGTTGAATTTCTTTTTTTAAAGTAGTGTTGTGTAGAATTAAGAATAAGAATTGTTTTTTTTATCGAATAATTGTGTAGATTAAGGTAAGGCCTATTAGGTGTGAATTATTTTGAATTTTATTTTCTTTTTTTTTGTGCGCAAAAAAAAATTTTTATTTTTATAATTTCAACGATTCTTCGAAGTGCTGGCGCCAGAACTACGGGGGATCCGTTAACACCGGTAAGTCTTAATTTAAATAGTTTTGAGCTGAAATTACAAAAGCCATCTTTAGAACTGTAAGAAAATAAAATTCAAAAGAAGCTCCTTCAGAAAATAAGTTTTTTTGTGAATTCCTTTTTGTAATAAAATTTTAAAATTATAATGAATTGAAATTGGCTTTTTCAATCATGGAGTTATTTTCAGCGGTAGTGGAGTGTGGATGGTCGAACTGACCGTCCTTCGATGGCGCCGACAGCGACGTGACAAACCGCACAAACGATGACGACATGACGGGAGATAACAAAACGAACTTTCACTGATCTGATTACAGGTGGCGACTGGGAGGAGCATCATAGTAGGGGCTACCAAGGGTGGGTTGGCCATCTTCAGCCAATAACATCTGGCTGATTTCAGTTCTTAGCGAGGTGTCATCATTGTGTGATGCTGGGACATGTTTTTCGTTGTAGGGTTTATAGGGTTAAGCTAGTTTTAGCTTTAGTCATAGTCGTTGTTTTAAGTTAGCGGGTAGGTAGAATTAGCTAAGCATAGGTTTAGTTAAATAAGCGCGTATGTCCGTATGATCAACGGTAGCTGTCCAGCCTTCAGGCGTGAAGCTAGGAGACTTTGTGAGGTAGCTGGAAGTCTGCAAAGGTTTCAAAAGCGGGCTAGAGAAATCAATTAGCAGACTGCCTCCGAAAAGTAACCCAGGGTTGACTTTTTGTGATTTTAAACTTCTAGTCGTGTTGAGGTGTATCCTGTACATTCTCTGCCAACCTGGGATGTGGTGCAGCCATATGCCTAGTGTGGTGGGAAAACAAAGGTAATACTCCAGCACTCATTATGGTACTGAAATACCAGTCTGCACTGACCTGACAGTACATAACGAACTATTCTTATACCAACTTCAATACCCATCGATGATAGTGACTGGAAAATCGGCTCCATTTTCCACACACTAACGCCATAACATAGAACATTCATTACCATTATTTTAAGAAATTGTTTTGATTGAATCCGTATTTGGGACTATTATTTTATTTTAAAATTCTTTAATATTCTTATTTTTGGGTCAATTTTGTTTTTTATTTTGAATTTAACTTTTACTTTAGGCCTGAACCGCCTAATTTTCAGTTTTTGCACTACATGATGTCGAGAGAACGGGAAACGACCGACACACGCGCCCCAAGGCAAACACTGAAAAAGGAGCGGATGTCCTTGATCTGAGGACGTTCTCATACGAGTTCATGCGATTCAGTCCGGATCGCCAAAATCAGGGAACGGAGGCGGAGGGTCCAAGGCCGATGTCCACCAAGACTCAGCCTGGTTTAGAAGACATCCCAGAAGCCTCCTGCGATGATCGAATTTCTACCCAATTCGAACAGGGGGCATCGGAGAGTCGTCACGGTCGAGCGTCAGCGAGTAAACGGGCCCCGATGAGGGAACAAGACGCTTATGTACTACACGCTCCACAAGACGAAGAACAGTACTAGACTGAAGGACGACCAAGAGGGATGCGATAATGGTGGACGAAGATTTAACATACGTGGACAGAAACATATAGAGAATAACCAACTGATATACAATCAACGAGACGCGTACCCAAGGAAGACAGAGGAGGGCGAAAACGAGTTACTAAAGATGTTCGACGATAAAGTGAGCGCAATGATGGGTACGTTCCAAAGGAGCTTGGCCATTATGAGCGAGAAAATCAGTTGTCTCGAGCTTTCGGTAGCCTCTTCTTCCAAAGGTAACTTAACGACGACCAACAGACGTTTCGAAGAAACTGGGGAACGACAAGACAGATTAGAATTGCCTCCATACGACGACAGGTTTTACACTTACCGAGGACGAGGGACTGAAAGACACCAGGACCCACCTGGATACTACCACCGCGACGAAGCCCGGAGGTTAGACACTGCGATCCACAAGTGGGGTAATAAATTCGACGGCACACTAAAGACGATGCCGATAGAGATCTTTAGGATCCAAACTCTTAAGCCGAAGCACGGCGTGACCGGCGGTCAATTGCTTGCCCAGTTCAATCACCTAGTGTCAGGCCCCGCAGAACGATGGTTCTGTGAATACTTATAAGAAATCGGGGGAGATAATCAGCTCAGCTACCACGATCTTAAGGCTGAGCTGATTAAACAATTTAGAGACTGACGAAGAGACCACGAGATCCTTATTCCATAATGGATAGAAAACAGTTGCCACATGAGACATTCGACGACTCCTACGCCGACATATGGTCGATGATGACGACACATGACCAATCGACCTCACGAAATGGACCTGATAGACATACTACGAAATAACATTAAGGACCGAGTCGCTACACTTATTTTCGGTTGCTCCATACGGAGCATCCACGACTTCTGAGAGGAGTGCCGGAGAGCAGAGAGGTGTTTGACAACTAGGAACCAACGATACAAACGCCACGTGAGGGAAATCGACCAACAACCTGCTCACAGAACATCAAAAAAACATGCACACCAACGAGAATTCTCGGATGACGACATTGAGGTAGCGGCTCTACAGAATTGACGAACAAATGGAGCCATTAACTATACCAAACTTGACCGACCAATTAACATGGAAAGGACGAACATCTGCGAAACTGAGCCGACGTGAATAAACTTGACGAATCCACAGGCCTGTCCTTCTGGATGTCGCACGCTGACTTACTTCAGCTGGGGGCAAGGAAACATTAACTTCCATTGTGCTAAGTGTCGGGGAACCCTTCAGATCGGCGAGAATGCCAGGGGTCATCCGTCGATACCGACCACAACCCCGGCGAACCTCAGCAAACCCAGCCAGTACAAATCCTGCAGCGTGACCAAGCGGCATCTATGGAGCAGACGGATCCAGAGGTTCCTCAACGGAAAACCCTCCATCAACGCCTGGTGGAATATAACGAAGCGAGTAGGCGGATCTTCGGAGAGGAAGTGACAGCGCCAGTGGAGAATACGAGAAGATACAAAAAGATATAAACGCAATAAAAAGATGAAGACTAAAACGGATACTAGAAACAGTGATAAGTGTACGAAACGACAGTATACCATTCACCCAAGTAAAGATTGCGGGAGAGAATGTCCTCGGTATGCTAGATAGCGATACAAAAACTTTTATATGACGAGCTGGATAGAATGATCGAATTAGGTGTAATCGAAGAGAGCAGTAGTGCCTGGAGTTCGCCGGTTGTCTTGGTAAGAAAACCAGGTGAGATCCCATTGTGCTTAGATTCATACAAGGTCAACGCCGTGACAAAGAAATATGCCTACCCCCTTACCCACATCGATGGCCTATTAAGTCGCCTACAAGACACCAGATATATCTCTGGTATCGTTTGGAAATATGCGTTTTGGATTCCTCTGGAGACCAAATCAAGGGAGAAGACAGCTTTCACAGTCCCGGGGCGGCCTTTATACTTTATAACAGTGATGCCGTTGGGGCTGTGTAACGTGGTCCAGAGAATGTGTCAACTTATGGACAATGTCATTCCCAATCGGTTAAAGAAGAATGTCTTTGTCTACCTCGATGACCTCTTGGTTTGTTCTCCAGATTTCGAATCTCATGCCAAACTTTATCTGAGGTGGCAAGATGTTTAAGGGAAGCAGGGTTGGCGATCAGCGTCGAAAAAAGTAAATTTTGCTATCATAAAGAACTTAGGGTATACCGACGGCGATGGCAGCCTAAAAACGGATCCAGAAAAGGTGTCGGCTATAGAGAAATTTCCAAGCAACTCCGTCGGTTTTTGGGGATGACAAGGTGGTATAGGCGGCTTATTCCGAACTTCGTCGAACTATCCGCGCCTATGACGGACTGCCTTAAGAAAGGACAAACTTTCACTATGACCGACGAAGCGCTGCACGCGTTTGATAATCATTTAAAATTGATAAGCGTAGATGTAGATGTAGTGTTCATGTTAGTGTCCCTTAATATGCCCAGCCCTGCCAAACTAATCACTGTTCTTAAATGTACCTGTTGCACTCCCACTTGCCTAATAACACCCAATAGCGTACGACTAAGCTTACCACAGAACCAGTCTCCAACAATTGTGATCTCTTGTCACCTCCTTTTCGAATTCCTTCATTTCACTCACTCTTTAGAATCGCTCAACCCTGTACCAGTATTCAATGTGGTGGATATGTGGACCATTTGGTTTCGAATTCTTGTATAATGGTGAGGTGAAAGCTGTTTTTTAAGGAAAAGGTGGAAAGTCTAGATGTGAGAGCAGGCAGAATAGAATTATGTAGAAAAAAGATAGAAAGATAGAGAAGGAACACATTTTGGACAGGAGACCCTGTCTGAGAAAAGAAGGTAGAGTGCGATGAATGGATAGAAGTAAAAGGAGATAGACAAAAACAAAAAAGGCTTAAATAAAGGTTATGAGAGAAAGTGGACATTTCAAAGACAGTTGTCACGTGAATACCTGTCGTGGAGACTTAAACTCACGGGATGCCCATACATCCATGGGAGCAAGGGTACGCCCTGCCATCGCTTATTTGCTACATTAACAATTAATACCAATGCGGAAATGTGTTGAAGGCACAAATCCACTCTTGGTATGAGTCGAGGCCCACCTGAAACCTCTTACTGATCTTAGGGTCTCAGCACCCAGCACTTATAGCCACTCCACTCCGGGTATTGAGCCCTAGCAGGGTCAACCTCCCTGCGATTTAGGTTTAAACCACAGCCACCGTGACGCTCCCACAAGGGGGCCTACCTCAACAAGTTAGGCCCGGGCCGAAGGGGGCTCCTAACTCCCACGGTACCGTGTTTTAAGTCCTGGTATGGACTACCGGTGGTCTTGCCACTCAACAACACCTATGACCGGCAGCATGTTACTGGACAAATCATAGCAACAATCACAGGGGAAGGGTCTGATAATGTTTATGATAAGTCCAGTATTTACTCTGCCCCCGCTTTATATTAGACAATGTCATTGATGGGCGAAGCCTTGATGATGGGGCGGGGGCCCAACATTTCAAAGACAGTGAAAAATAAGTAGGTCATTCCAATAAATGGGCAATTCTATCCAGCTGATCTTTTCTGATTGGCATCGGCGGTCATTGACCTAGGCCTGTGATTAGTGGAAAAAAAAAAGAAAAACGGATGCCTAAGAAAACCTTTTTCTTACTACGGTTTAACTCCTACCCCGTCGTGTGTTCAAACCTAAACAGTTGAACTTTACGAAGTAACCCCTCTGCACACCACAAAGCTACATCGCCTGCAAAAGTGCTCCGTGGGACCTACAGCCAACAATAACAAATAACAAGAACTACTGCGGATCCGTTGGCACCGGTAAGTCTTAATTTAAGTTAGTTTTGAGCTGAAATTACATAAGCCATCTTTAGAACTGTAAGAAAATAAAATACAAAAGAAGTTCCTTTGGAAAATAAGTTTTTTTGTGAATACCTTTTTGTAATAAAATTTTAAAATTTTAATGAATTGAAATTGGATTTTTCGATCATGGAGTAATTTAGTAATTTTCAGCGATAGTGGTGTATGGATGGTCGAACTGACCGTCCTTCGATGGGGCCAATAGTGACGTGACAAAACGCATAAACGATGACAATATGACGGGAGATAACAAAACGAACTTCCACTGGTCTGATTACAGGTGACGACTGGGAGGAGCATCATAGTAGGGGCTACAGTTCACAATATTCGGCCAGAACGGTAGCAATTGGTCGCACTCAATTGTGCCCATACGATCTACATGACCCAGCCATCTCAGTCTTTGGATCTTCACTGGTCTGGTTAGGTTCATGTCACTGCACAGTCCGTACGGTTCGTCGTTGTATCTCCTCCTCCACTCACCGTCGATGCAGACGGGACCGAAGATCGCCCGAAGAATTTTTCTCTCGAAGCAACAAACCTCATCCATTTTTGATAATGTCCATGCCTCTGCGCCATAGATCAGGACAGGGATTATTAAAGTCTTATAAAAGGTGACTTTTGTTGTCCGAGCGAGGGCTTTGCTACTCAATTGCCTTCTTTACCCAAAAAAACAGCGGTTGGCAAGAATTATTCTTCGCTTGATCTCAGCGCTGGTGTCGTTGTCTGTATTTATAGCGGAGCCTAGGTAGACAAAGTCCTTAACTACCTCAAAATTATATCTGTCGAGGGTGACGTTCTGCCCGAGACGTCGGTGTTGGTTGTCCTTTTTGCTTGACGGCATATTCTGGGTCTTGCTGTCATTGACCACTAAACCCATTTTCACCGCTTCCGTCTTAATACTCGCGAAAGCGCCACTGACATCACGCTGATGCCGCTGTAGTTGGCGCAGTTTGAGGGTCTCCTTTCTTGAGAATCGGACAAGCAATGCTAAGGTTCCATTCATCGGGCATACTTTCGTCCGAACTTATTTTACAGATGAGTTGGTGTATGCTCCTTACCAAGTCATCGCCTGCCGCTTTGAAGAGCTCGGCAGTCAGGCCATCCGCTCCAGCAGCTTTGTTGGACTCAAGCTTCGATATAGCTATCTTTACTTCATCCAGGTCGGGTGGACGGAATCGTTGGTCATCATCGTCCAGGTCGAAAGGTTCGTTCTGCCTCACAGCGGTATTTGGTCGGTCATTGCCGTTATACAGTCTGCAGCAATGGTCTTTCCAAATCCTCGGCATCGGCTGCGATTCTACTACGATCTACCCTTGTTCATCTCTACAGGCTTCGGTTCGGGATTTCTTTCCGTAGCATGTTGTTTCTACCTTTTGGTAAAACTTCCGAACCTCATTCCTGGAGTAGCATATCTGAATTTCCTCGATCGCGCGCTTCTCATGCTCTTTCTTCTTCCTCCTGGGAAGCCGGTGTTCGTCTCTGCTCTTCCGCTCATAGAGCTCATGGGCAGCTCTGGTCCTTCTAAGCAGCGCCGCTTTATATGCATTCTGGTTAGCTGCATGTGCTTGCCGGCATTCACAATCGAAGCAGGAATTTCGTTGTGGTGGACGAGTGAAATCCAGCACATCAGACGCAGCATCTGTGATGGCGTTTTTGCAGTGTTTCCAATGGTCTTCGATGCTTGATGCTAGCGGCATAGAAACTCTTAAAAGATTAAGAGGCACTCGATCGGAAAAGGACTTGGCGATCTCCTGCGATTGTAGCCGTCTGACGTCGAATTTCCTCACAGCACTAGCTTGTCTTGGTGTAGGTTGGGATATCCGCAACCGTACCTTGGCAACAACATGGTAATGGTCCGAGTCGATGTTGGCTCCTCGGAACGTACGGACATCCTGAATACTGGAGGAGTGTCTTGCGTCGATCGCAATGTGATCAATCTGGTTAACTGTTGATTGATCAGGAGTGCTAGCTACGGCAATGTTTCTACCCGCCGCAAAGTCGATTTGCCTGAATCCGTTATGGGAGGTGGTGTTGTGCAGGCTATATTTTCCTATTGTTCCACAAAAGATACCCTCTCTTCCTAGCTTTGCACTAAAATCAGCGAGGACAATTTTAATGTTATGGCTAGGGCTAGCGCATATGAGGCTTATGTTGGCGAATTTAGCCTTGATGCGGATTGCTACGAGGCGCTCGCTCACATCAGCAGGTCAGGACTTTTGTCTTAGTCTGCTCCGGCAACAAATCCGCATCCAAATAAGCGCTGCTTTTGCCGTCGATAGCAATTGCAGTAGTAGATGTCGCAGTTTTTCATCTTCTTTTTGTCCGGCCCATCCCATCGCATTTCTTGAATGGCGGTTATATCTGCCTTGCAGCAGTCTAGGGCCTTCGCTAATTGCTCGGCTGCACGTGGTCTATTAAGGGATCTAACATTCCACGTGCATATTCGAAGCTCATTTTCCTTAAATCGTTTGTGTGGGTTGTCAACAGTAGATCCGTTCATATCCGAGGCTTGTTGATGCTTCGTAACTCCTTGTTTCTTTAAATGGCCGGACAGTTACCCCGGCGGTATGGGGGTTGGAGGACCAGTTCCATTTTTAATGCCCCTAGGACGAGGGTCGGTTACACCGAAGCCAGTAACCCGTTCCGGCATGTGAGCGCTGCCCTTGGCCCATATAGGCCCCGTCCGCCACCATCTCTCTTCCAAGACCCTGATTAAGTCCTAGAAATCCTTACCGGCCTGAGCTCCAAATATGTCGGAGTAGCCCAGATAAGGTTTTGTTTTGTTTTTCCGACACTAATCCAGGTTTATGGCGCAGGAAACTCGCCATTTGCCCCCTTCACTTCGCAATCTCCAGTGAGATTCCCAGATGGCGCCACGGGGAGGCGTGTAGTAGGACTTATTAACAGAGCTGCAAGATGTTCAGCTGCAGAGGCTCGTTCTCGTTATATAAAGAACCAGCACCTGTCGGAAGATGCTTCTTCTACCAGGCCTTCTACTAATCGTTGCCATCCGGAATAACTGTGGAAAGATTAAAACCGAATACAGGAAACAACCACCATCGCAAGGATACTAGCTTTAAGTCCAGTATGGCGAAGCCTAACTCTTACAAAAAAAAACCCAACTTCTAACAGCAAGCTCCTGATCCAGACTGGAGTTTTAAAGTTGGGACATTTCCTTTCTTCACTCCCCCCTACACTTCATACTGCCAATTGCATAGATATAAAACGTTCTTCGTTCTTCCGCCCCTTTCATATCAATCCTTAAACGTGTATTTTTTAAATCGATCCTAATCCTAGTCATTTAAAAACCTTTGAAACATCTCCTCATTCGACTCCAGCAAAAACGGCATACCCTAACTTTATTTGCTCCCATATTTCAAATCCATCCCCATCTTCTTAGTTAGACTCCCACCCTAATACCACACGTCCTTCTTTTTTTTTCAATCTTTATTTCATGAACAAATATAAATAATTTGTTACAAATATAAAAGATCAAGGAAACAATAAATTTGACTAAGAAATAGCTTTGCACAATGTGATGCCATATGGCAAATAGCGAAAGTACAAGAAAAAATTTAAAACATAATAACAAAATAAAACAAAATTGATGCGGTAAAGTAATAGAATATTTGAAATTTAAATGCATTGTAGATAAAAAAAATAAGAGGTAAATTATCTTTTTTAGATCCCTTACTTGAGAACGGCTAAGAGACCGCAGGTTATATACGGAAACTTTTTATACGTTTTTATGAGCAACAAGATATGACTACTGATGACGTGGCTAATGATCTCTCTTCTTTTAGATCTCACGTAAGCTCCAAACGCATATTACACCTCCAGAGAACACGGTCTAGTTTCAAAAACTGCCATCGCTCCTAACTCACCACTCAATTCTTTACCGAAACCTCCCAAATGTCTGTCCCTATATTATTAAAACGTAAGGGGATTACGAACTAAGATTTCTGCTATAAGCCTTAATTCGCAGATTCTGCCCTTCGATATTTTTGCCATCACAGAAACCCATCTCACCCCTAATGTTAAGATTAATGAATTATTTTTTCAAGACATCGATTCACATCTTTACGACAGATATCGCAAGCGCAACCAATATAGTTGTTTCTGCTATATTCGCTCCTCTCTGTTGATGTTGATGCAATCGATGGTACTTTTAATGCTACTGATCCTAACGACTGAATCTGGTCTGTATCAGTTAAGTGGTCGGAAGTGCAAAACCGTATTCTGTAATAGAAATCGAAAGGAAAATCACACAAAAAAAACAAACAATCCGTGTTTGTAGTACGTTACAAAAGGGGTTTATTTCCAAGAAAATCAGAACAATATCAGGCCGAAGGGCGGCAACAACACAACGTTTCTTTTGAACGGGGTATGGAAGGTACAACAGATTAGCACGAACCGCTAATTGCGGAGCGCAAAGATTCACCCGGGCCAACACGACACTATATATATACTCGTACATAAAAACCTATCTCTAAATAAGGGGTACTTATCCTTCCTTTCCTTAAACAAATTCTTCCCCTGTAGAACTACTTGCCCTGACAGTCTTAAATTCGTCCTTGTTCCCTCCTCAATTCCTGCTTTTCATTTTAACTTTTAGTTTTCCTTTTCTTTCTCCTTTTACTTAATTATTATTAATTTTTTTAAACTTTTAAACTTTTTGATGGTAAACGAAGAAGCTTATAGCTTATCCCATAGCTATAAGCTCGTACCGTAGGTCTCACACACACATCTCCATTCACTCCCCGTTCAGACGGGCCAATTTTGGCTTTTATGTGCACCACTCCGCAGATTTGCTTAAGTGTTCCACCGTTTCTTCGACCACCGTTGCTTTCTCTCTCTCACACACACTCATACACGTCCCATTCTTATTTCCCACATCTGGGGAAATTTCTTTCAAGATTGGGATTTCCCATTTGGCCCGAGCTTATATTTTCCTACGATAAGATATTGTGGTTGTATTCAGCCCCAATGCAACACCAGTCCCTCTCAAAATATAAAAAAGAAATAAAAAAAAGGAAAAAAAAATAATTTGCCAACAATATATGGCCTACTCGAATTCATACTTCTGGATCATTATCCGTTTCTAATAATGATCGGATGGGGTGAAGTGAGGGCGAAACGAGGAACTACCGATGCGACGGGCCTTTGTGGAGGAAGTTCTACTTTTGGATCGCTACCCAATACAAACTAACGACATCCCGGTGAATCCTTTTGTTTAGTGTTTCGGTAGTGCGGGGCACGCAGATAGGGGTCCAGTCTTTACAACGCTATTTCTTTTACAAATTGTGTTTTTTTTTTTTGGATACAGGAATCCGGTTCGCCACCAAGTACAGCGTCGGTGATATCACTTATACGCAGAGGGTTCCAGACCGTCCGTCTGGTCCTGGCCGTAAAGGGTTTTGGTGTAAGTGACCACCCGTCACTATTATGGGGACTCCTATCTTTTCTTCCCGTTGACCTCCGACAAGACTAAAAGCAGAACGATGGAGTTCAAGAACACACCAATTCTTTCCGCTAATATACTTCTTCAAGGAGAAAACGGACATAAAGTGAACGGGTGGGGAAAAAGTGGATCCGGCTGTAGAGAAAGTGATGGAGCGAAGGTGCCTTCTAAGGCTAAGGAAACTACGCGATTGGAAAGACAACATAATACAAGGGTAAGAGCCGACGACTCTTGTTCAGTAAAATGTTTGACGCTGGTCTCGTGCCTTCCTACAAATGTTTACTTTAACAGACCGTCTACCATACATGCTGTAGTTGATCCTTCAAGATACTAGAAGGGTGCACCAATGACTGATGAATCCATGGCTGCTCACCACCCTTCGGGGATTTTAAAGAACCAACGGGAAAGAATGTGGATGAGTGAGGCCGAGAGGAAATGGAAAGAGTAGAACTTGCTGTGGTAAATTTTGCCGCAACAAATCCCACCCTAACCTCCAAGGAAATGTAATCACTTTGCAAAGCAACTTATTGCTAACTTTGCTGCATAGTAACTTGCGACATCTGATAAAACGAAGTTTCGTCCCCATACAATCTCATGCGGTAGGTACTGTGCGTCTCCACGTCGGAGATTGTACGCTTTCGCTTTCGACTTCTTGGTTGGCACCTTAAGTTTGTCTCCCATGTCTAGCCTAAGTTTCATTAATCTTTCTCCTAACTTTCCTAAATCTAAGTCCCTATTCGTTTGATGGTCACTAACGGTTGGAACCTCCCTACCGTGAGTGACCATATCGCTCCCGAAGTTAGGGTTATAAGGGGTAACGCCTAAAACCTCATGTTGCGCGGTTCGTATTGGCCATGAAATCTTTGAAATTTGGGCATTTCAGACTCGAAGTTTCTCGGAAACGAATGCTCTTAACGTAGTTTCTATTATTTGATTAATTCATTCTGCAGTATTTGCTTGTGGGTTATAGTGAGCGGTAAACCTAAGTTGGTACCTGTAGGCTTGGCATAGCACCGCCAGGTTCTTACACCTAAATTGGGACCCACAGACACAGACTGAATGAATACCAAAAAGAAGGAACACATTATCCTCTAACTCCCTACACACCGCTTTTGCTGTTGCAGATCTCAAGACGAAAAGTAAAAAATTGAAAAAGTCAACGACCGTAGGTATATACATATGACCCGTATTCGATTTCCACGTATAGGGGCCTCCCAAGTCAACCGAAATCATCTGCTAAGGTTTTGAAATACCTATCCTCATTTAAGGCCAATAATATTTTCCTAATACCCTAGCGGAAGTTTTTTAAACACCCATATGTCTTGATAACGGACCATAATGACATTCCTTTAAAATTCCTAATCTAGCTGATTTCCCTACTACAAACTCCCATTCGTTTCTATCTTTGTGTACTAACACGTGGTTTGACTTCACAAGCTTAAAGAGGTGACCATTCTCTACTCCCCACGCTGGAAAGGCTAGCGAATTGTCTCTGACCCCCTGTCTTCCGCAACCATAGCAACGCTTAGGAACCGAAAACCTATTCGCAAAATGACCACCTTCCCCACAATTAAAACAACGAATGCTACTACTACCAGGAGCTGTGTTGTTTCTACTGACAACCACGATCCGGGCTGGTTCTTTCACCGATGCGTAAGCCTAATCAGGTTCTAGTAAATGATAACCACGGGAACATGGAGGTGGGGCCAATGTTTCGACGTCTCACTGTGTCCAGCCTTCTGCGTAACGCCATCAAGTCACTGACCGACTTGGGATCGGCCAGGCCCAATTGCGTTTGGTAGAACGGCGCGAGATCTTGTTGAAGGACCGCTAATTTCCTTCTTTCGGATAGGGAATCAGATAATCTGCGAAACATGTTTTCCATCGTTGCGGCGTACACGCCGATAGTTTCTTATTTTCCCTGAGTCCATCCAATCGGAAGTGCAAAACCGTACTCTGTAATAGAAATTGAAAGGAAAATCACACAAAAGGCGTTTATTTCCAAGAAAATCAGAACAATATGAGGCCGAAAGGCGGCAACAACACAACGTTTCTTTTGAACGGGGTACAGAAGGTACCACAGATTAGCATGAACCGCTAATTGCAGAGCCTGACACTAGTATAAAAACCTATCTCTAAACAAGGGGCACTAATCCTTCCTTTCCTTAAACAAGTTCTTCCCCCGTAGAACTACCACCCCTGTCAGTCTTTAATTCATCCTTGTTTCTTCCTCACTTCATGCTTTTTTCCTAACATTCAATTCAACAGGTCAATTTTGGCTTTTGTGTGCACCACTCCGCAAATTCGCTGAAGTTTGCCACCGTTTCTTGGACCATCGTTGCTTTCCCTCCCTCACACACACTCATGCACGTCCCATTCTTATATCCCACATCAGGGGAAATTTTTTTCAAGATTGGGATTTCCCTTTGGTCCGAGTTAATATTTCCCTACGATAAGACATTGTGGTTGTATTCAGCCCCAATGCAACACCAGTCCCTCTCAAAATATAAAAAAGAAATAAAAACAAGGAAAAAGATAATTTGCCAACAACATATGGCCTACTTGAATTCATACTTCTTGATCATTATCCGTTTTTAATAATGATCGGATGGTGTAAAGTGAGAGCGAAACGAGGAATTACTGATGCGGCGAACCTTTGTGGAGGAAGTTCTACTTTTGGAACGCTATCCAATACAAACTAACGACATCCCGGTTAATCCTTTTGTTTGGTGTTTCCGTAGTGCGGGGCACGCGGATAGGAGTCCAGTCTTTACAACGCTATTTCTTTTACAAATTGTTGTTTTTTTTTCTTGGACACAAGATTCTGGTGGGTGACCATTCGCCACCAAGTACAGCGTCGGTGATATCACTTATACGCAGAGGGTTCCAGACCGTCCGTCTGGCTCTAGACGTAAAAGGTTTGGGTGTAAGTGACTACCCGTCACTCTCATGGGGACTCCTGTCTCTTCTTCTCGTGGACTATTGGTCCACCAATTCTTTCCGCTAATATACGTCTCGAAGGAGACAACGGACATAAAGTGAACGGGTGGGGCTAAAAGTCGATCGGATAGGAGAGAAAGTGATGGAGCGGAGATGCTTTCTAAGGCTAAGGAAACTATGCGATTGGAAAGATTAAAGATACACAACCCAAGGGCAGGAGTGGACGACATTGTGAATGGCTTTTGTTCAGTAAAACGTTGGACAATGGTCTCTCGCCTTCCTCCAAATCGTTACTTCAATGGACCGTCCACCCCACCTGTAGCCTACCACTGCAGAAAGATATAGACAGATTTTGTACTTGGTGTCAGAAGAATTTTCTTGAGCTTAACGTCAGTAAGTGTCAGGCTATAACTTATACCCGTAAGCGTCCCACTACTTCAGCTCGCTGCTATCTAATCTCTAATGTCCCTGTTCCTATAGTGAATGGGTTGCGTGATTTAGGTGATATATGTGATAAGGAACACAATTTCCGTTCTCACATTGATAGTAAAATCAAAAAAGCCAACTCTGACCGTGACTTCACCAACCGCTGGTCTACGGAGTTTTCCAATCCTTTTGTTACCAAATCGCTTTATATAACCTTTGTTAGGCCTCTTCTTGAATATGCAAGCCAAATCCGGTCACCCTACTACAGAACTCACATCATCCGGATAGAAGCGGTTCAACGCAGGTTTCTACGTTTTGCTTTACGTGGTCTTCCCTGTGGTGATAGCCAAAACTTACCACCTTACACTGACCGACGGAAATTTAAAAATTTACAACCCCTTTCTAAACGCCGAAAAGTTTCCGTTCTCCGTCAAATTTTAGTTGGAAATATCGACTGTCCTTCTTTACTTACTCTTTAAATGCCAACTCACGCAATCTTAGGTCTGTGCCACTTTTCCGGCTCAATCTTCACAGAACGAATTACGTACACCTGGAGCAAATGTCTAGAATTTGCACTGCTCCCACCTTTTAGTTTTTATGTTTAGTTTTAAGTAAAATTGTTAGTTTTAAGAATTTGCTTGCAATAAGCCTAAGAAATCTGTCCGCAAATCAAAATCAAAGGGAATACAGACCGAGTTTATGTGGATGGGCAGGTGACTTATTTTTCTGTAAGTAAATTTTACTTGCACAGATTTGGTCTCATTGAGAGCAATTTGCCAGATCTTGGTCCAATCATATACCTTATTTAGAGCTCTTTGCAGTTTCGCCGTTGATTTTTCTATTATTTTTCCGACAGCTAAAATTGCAGTGTCGTCGGTGGTGGAAGAGTCCCTTAGACTTTTGGTATATTGGCAGTAAGGCCAGATGTCCGCGCCAATTTAATTACAGTTCCTCAGGTTCAGAGTCTACCAACTTACGTTGATTGAATTCGCGTGGATTTAGGTTTCACAATAACATAACAGGACATCCTTCCTTTAAGACCAATTTATGAAAGGGCAATGCAGAAGGAATTCTGTTGGGAATTGTAAAGAACCTTCCTGGTCCAGCACGGTGTCTACAGAGTAGAATGTTTGCGCCTGTGTATTAATCTTTAGAGATAATCAAGTCGTTCACTTTTAGGTGAGAAAATAGCTCTCGCCTTGAGCCAAGTTATAGTCTTAGAACTTATACTATTAATTCTGGATAAAGGTTGTTGACTAATTCTTGAGGATCATTTACTAAAATGCAAAGGTTTTGATTATCTAGATTAGCTCTGCCATTGTTTTGTGACATCTGTCCATTTCTTATTTTGAGCAACAACTCTGAAAAGTGCCGGTTTTCGTATGCTGACAACGACACTCTCATCTAAAAGTTACCAGAGAACAATATCGAGCATCCACCCATGGGTGAGTCCTTACTGCGCAAATTGAAAACTTGTTGGACATGTTAGCTTCCTCGCAAACTATTAATGAGCAGTCATATACTAATTTCCCAGTATTACTTTGTTTTGAAATGCTACAAACAGTGCTAGTGTCCTCAGTAGCAATTGTTAGCGAAAGTGTGAATGTTGTATGAGCGGTTCGGCCTCCTTCCAAAAGTGTAGCTGCAATTCCGGATGATGCTACAGCCAACGCAAGAAGCAAGTTGATAATAAATGTTATTCCTGAACCTCCAGGATCATCAAAAAAATATAACTTTCCCTCGTTTCTGTCAATTGATGTAAATAACGCATCGTTTACTTTTGTTTTTAATCAATGTTCATACGATGTTCATCTTGAGCTACAATTTTTTTAAACAGTTTAAATTGATCGTAAGAAGTTTTTTTTGCGTACTCGGCATTGGTTAATCCAGGGTTCGTTGTATTTGTAGGCATCGGCAGTCCAAAATCCGAGATTAATTTACCCGAAAGCTCTTTTACTATCTTATTCTATTCTTACAACTCTTCGTCAGAAATATTTTGATCATATAGGAAATAATCTGAAGTTAACTCTCGCCGTCTACGATTCAGTATATCTTCCGCCATATTATACTAATACTTGTTCAAGAGAGATACAATATCGGTCACTTGACAAAACGCTATAATAATGGCACAAAAATACGAGTACCATAGTGACCTCGATGACCTGCAAATAGCAGCTTCCGTTAATGTGTTGTCCTATTAAGAGTCGTCTTCCAAGAGACCCATCGCTTTGCATGCTGCTCTATAGGTATTATAAGTTACTCCTTGTACGATGGGCCCTTTACAATGTGAAGTAGCATTCTCAAGTGAAAACATTCACTATTGTTAGGATGAACTACATAGACTTTTCCAAGAGCATCAGTTTTTTTTAGCTCCAGGCAGACCTTCAACTGGGGTCCTATGTTTCCTCCGTTGAAAGGTTATTATCCGGCCTAACTTTGTTCAGTAACCATACCGGCAGATGGACATGTGGCAACCCACGTTTCTGTCACTCAACAATCTATATGTGGCAACGTTCTGCATTGTATCCCCTGATCAAAATAGTCTAGTGTGCGCTGGTCCATTTACCCCAATTGACCCTACTGTAAAGCGCCTACACAGTACACTCGGGCCAATTTCAGACACATTTTTTGTAAATTAGACACTAAAAACTGAGTTATCATGTCACGATAACGAACACCATTAATTTTTACTGGCTGACCAGCCGCATTTTCGAAGAAGAATGGTCCGATAGCGCCTCCAGCCCAAAATGCGCACGAAACAGTCACGTATTGTGGATGCATTTGTTTCTCAATAATTACGTGTGGGTTTTCTGAACCCAAAATGCGACAATTTTGACGATTAACGAAGCCATCAAGATGAAAATGAGCTTTATCATTGATGATGATTTTGTTCGACTGTAGCTGACAAACCTTCATTATTTTTAAAATATCGCTCAACAATGCAAATGCTTTGCTCTTTCGTATAGCGCTCTATTTTTACTAACCCCAAAATGTAAGTTGTCACATTGTTATCTTTTTGTGCATTGTCATCACCGTACTATTAAATGGAGCAAAATTCACATTTTGCGTGAATTATGGGACACCCTTTATAAGACATATAATTGCATGAGAAACCTACAATAGTCCAGAGAAAGAAAAAAAAAATTAAATCTTCTTATAAACATGGATATGCCCGCACTCCACTGGTGGGCGGTTGATTGCAATGACCTACGCATACTCGTATCTGTGATTTATGTAAATCTCAAATAATTACATTTTTGCTTATTACTTCCGTTATAAGAATCACAGAATAATTATTGATCAACCAACCTCTTCCCCAGGAAATGTACTAATCGAAGAATAAAGTCATATTCAAATCTGCTCAGCTATTTTGTAGTAATATGTATGGGTGCAAAGCATAAGAAATGCGTTTTTTCAGTTAAAAAATCTTATAAAATGGGTTTAAAGGCCCAATAACGAACTTAAAACCATCCTATGTAATACCGCTACTCACGACTAATCGATTTATATATATATTTATATATTGTTGAGGTATCGTTACGTACCTACTCCCTACTCGCGGACAAACAGGAAAATGTGTTCTCTTTTATAGATGTAGAGAGAACAGCGAAGATTAACAAATGAAGGCTTACAACCTCAGAAGAGGGATTATCTCAAAAATATTAAAAACTAAAATGCAAGATACAGATTGAAAGAGAAAAAAAAATCAGGATGAGTGATTTATCGGCATATACAGCTGCGCAGTGAAGATTATGGTTGGAGACATTTGGAAAAACGACGAGAGGCCGGAAAAGCCGGCTGGTATTACAATTGCAAACAGTTCCATATAGTGAAACGGGTAGTTTTCCGGCATACAGGGCAAAAGACGATGGAGATACCACAGTAGACGATGCTGAGAAAACTGAAAACGAAGAATTCTTTAAATTTCATAGCGCTAAAGGATTTGCTTCCGGAATTCAGCGGTGCTGATGATAGCTTTGATCGCTGGGGATCACAGTTGGAGAACATCTCAGTAGCATAACATACAACAACTGGCATTCTGGAGTGTCAATCTCCCAAAGCTAACTTAGCGTGTTCAAGATGACGCAACGTCTACAGCAGTAATATCGAAGCAGAAAATTCGATGCTACTCGTACAATTCAGTTCGTTGGGCAGCAGATTGTGAGAAGACGAAGAGGGAAATTGGCGCGTTCCATGTTTGAGCAGAGATTGGGCATTTTGCGACAGCTTATCCGAAAAGAAAATTGGATCATCAGCTTTACCCAATCAACAAAGATGAGTCAAGTGATAATAATGTAAGAAAACTTTTTGTAATACTTTATAATTAAAAGTAAAATTTGAAACATTAGTAGGTACCCTAATTGACAACGGCAGCCCCATAAGTAACAGCAACAGTTTATACCATGTTTTCATAAAAAGCAATAATCTTAGGAATAGTTAAATGTATTATTGAGTTTGAGGAAGGAAGTACAATGGGGTGCCCATTAATTTTGGGAAGAGATTCTATGAAATTGGCCAATTTAGAACTAAGACGTGTTGAGGAACAAAAAAGAAAGAATTAAATCAATTATATTAAAGAATGTACAGAACTAATGATTATTGTAATTGAAGAATCGGATGAGTGTATTGGTAATAGTCATATAAGTTTAAATTCAGAAGAACGATTTAAATGAATTTTTGGAAAACATTATACAAAATGTGAGCGTCCCGCTTCTCCGAAAGTGAAATGTGAAATAAAGTTAATGTTGAGTAGCGATAAACCATTCCATTGCACACCTCGTAGATTATCTTATTATGTAAGACAGCAGGTGGTGGTTAGCTCATTAGACTTTTACACAGAGCGTCCGTCGATCCCCGGTATGACTTACAATTTTTCGAATCGTCATAACTCTTTCGGCGGGCAATGGCAAACTCCCGAAGGTAAAATTGCCTATGAAAAAGCTTCTAAGAAGTGCCGTTCGGACTCGGCGATAAACCGTAGGCCCCGCTCAGATGTGACAAAAATGACAATATGAGCAACACAAATGAGTGTCAAGAAGCTGGGCCATGGCTCACACCGGGCTAATACGTCTCCGGTAGTATTAGTAAAGAAGAAAGAGGAAATATTCGTATTTGTGTAGACTATCCGTTACCCCTTATAGATGATTTATTGGATAGGTTAGCCAATAAGAGTATATTAGGCTGCTAAAAGAGTGCGTTTCATCATGTGCATATTGTTGAAAATTAATAGAACTGTTTTTTTTTTTATTTGTCTTACATTCATTTAAGTACTTAATTGTTACATTATTGTGTTTGCTCATTCTTACATACATGTAATCATATATTTGAATTCTCATCTTCACGTTCGAATTCGTTACTGTACCTCTTACTAATACACTTTTCTCTTTCTAAATTGTGAAATTAAAAGTTAGTTGCGCACTTTGTATTCGTCGTGGCTAGGGAAGGCTCAACGTGATTATCGAAAAAAAAAAAAATATATATCATTTATTACACGCAATGGAACTCGCAACACGAGCAGCCTATCGAGGCCAACTCACGAAGATAGTAAAGGCGGTTACCGATTATTTAAATTTCGCGGAGTCGCAATTGGTTAAAGAAGATGGCTTTGACGCGATCGAAGAGGAATGGCGTATGTATTCACAACGGTTGCGAGCGGTAAATGATAGTCTTAATACAGTGAATAGCAAAATTATAGAAAAGGATCTTATAAAAACAGATTTTGAACAGGAGGTGACAAAAACAGCAGAGTACGAAGACTCTGCAATATCAGCACTATCACGTTTGGATACTCGATTAAAAAGGCTAACTGAAAAAACTCGCCCAGCACCGATTTTAATTGAAGCAGAAAAAACTTACCCGAATAAAAATCTAAGTCAAGGTTAGGTTAATCTTCCGAAGCTTACGCTCAAAAAATTTCATGGAAATGTAAATTACTGCCTACCGTTCTGGGAACAATTTCGCCAATCAGTTCATGAAAATAAGTCCCTTTCGGGTATGGAGAAATTTAACTATCTAGAGTCATGTCTGCTAGGTGAGGCAAAGAAAGTTGTAACAGGACATACGGCCTCTGAGAATTTCTACGATGCTGCCATCTCATTGCTACAAGAACAATACCGAGATGTTGAACGGTTAACTGACAGCCACATCCAACAACTTGTTTCGCTTCGACCAGTAAACGACGTTCACGGTCTCCGAAATCTATACAATTCTATTATTACCTGCAGACGATCGTTAATGGCTTTAAATGTGCCCTCAAATCAATATGACGTCATGCTGAAATTTATTCTACTACGATGCTTTTCCGTTGAACTCCGAATAAGCTTCCACCGAATAAAAGAACGAGAAGAAAGTTACAACACCGCAATGGATGAAGACTCAGACAAAAAAGGACCTTCTCTGTCCGACTCGGGCACTACCTCAGCTATAGGATATGCACACAAGCTTATGGGTTTTCTAAGAACTGAGATCGAAGCAATGGAAAGAAGCAAACTAGCTAACTCCCTCGCACAAAGTCATACAAAGGTAAACGTCACTTCCACAGTGGCGAGCTTAGTTGCATTCAATGATAACGATAAATGGGTATTTTGACATTCTTCTTCCCACTGCACAAAGGACTGTGATTTCAATTTGACACTTGTGCAGAAAAAAGACATTCCAACCGGCAGATGTTTCAGATGTGCTAAAAAACGACATTTGTCTAACAAGTGCCAAGTGGATCAAATGCAATAAGGGCATTCCGAAGTACAGGAAACATTTTTCTTTTTTTGAAACGCATAAAACTGATGACAGCAAACAGAAGAATTAGAAAAATGATAATGTGTCATCGAATCTCATGTGCAATTCTCTTGGTGCATATGCCAACGTATTCTTAAAAACCGTTCGTTGTATTGGAGAAGGACAAAGCCATACAGAAAATCTATTGCTGTTAATTGTCATCGATGGTCGCAGTCAAAACACATATGTACATATGTGAAAGTGTTGCAAAAAGGTTAGAACTCGCGAAAATTGGTCAAGTAAGGATGGCGGTCGTTCCATTCGGTGCAACTTCGAATTCTCCCCAGAAGACCTTGACAAAAGTGAAAATTCGATTGAGAAGCCAATACGACTATCGAACAGTTGAGGTGGAAGTCTTGGTTGTACCACAAATGTGTGTTGCCAATTTCAGATTAGCCGACGAGATTTACGCTGAAAACGTTGCAACAGAACATGGGCTAAGTATGTTGATAGGAGCTGATTATTATTGGGATGTTGCTAGCGGAAAACAAAGACGAATTGCTGTCCGATTAAGAGCGGTGGAAACACTTTTCGGATGGACAATACAAGGGCATCATGAACATTCAAACACTTGTAAAGGATCCACATTTTTTGTTTCAAGGCTGTTATCGGTAGACGAGCAATACACAGATAACTTGACAGCGTTGTGGGCATCAGTCGTTCATTGATCTCTATGTAGAAAGGACGTGTTTCGGCTTTATTTTTGTGAAATAGTGAATCAAACATTTGGTGAAAAAACAAATTAGAGACAATTTATTTATTTATTTTTTTTTGTTTATAATTTACGCGCCTCAAGGGGTTTATGATACCGCCATGGCGCGGGCGAAAAGATAGAAGGAGGAGAAAGGAAAATTGTTGTAATGTAGTGGTTTGAAACTTACGTGTGTTTGGTTTCGATATTGACTCTCCAGGGGTAGGAGTCCGAATAGGACGGAGAGTTTTTCTTCACTCGGAATGATTCAGGTTGTGAATTTTAACGGTTGTTTTTGTGCTTGAAACTCTACAACAGTCAAATCTACATGTCAGTGTTATGCCTTCACACGCAGATTTTTCTGACTAAGTTCCAAGTACACAATGAAAAACTGGTCATGAGTAGGATTCGAACCTTGACCATCCGAGTGAGAGGCGATGGCTAGTACCACTACACCACGGCCACCCGTGAATTATTCGGTAGCCTGGTGGTAGTGGCAGTGAGCCGAGAAAGTCGGGGTCGTGGGTTCGAGTACCCGAGAAAAAAAAAAACTTAGTCCATTTTTATTTTTTAAATGTTTAAGAAGACAATAAAACCTAATATAAATAAAAAAGTGTGATAGAACGATGAGTGGCAGTGAGTGGTCCGCTATGTTAATAGCGGGAATAGAAGATGGCGCTACATCATCTGATAATCAGGCCGTTAAGCCCCTTCAAACGAAGATGGCAACATCAACAACAACAACAAAAAGAGAAACCTCGTCAATGACAACAAAGTGGAGGAGGATGTTGAAACCAAATCCTAACATAGCAAAGCGCCCTTCCCTTCCAACCACCACCAAAAAGCTGTCTTGTAGAGCAAGGGAAGAGGCGTCAACAACAATAAAAAGGGCGGCAGTTGAATCAGACAAAGACGATTACTCATACGCGTCTGTTGGTGGAGAAGGCCACTGTATGGGTAAAAATACCTTCGCATCTCTGGCGGCTTCCGAGTCAGAGAACGAAGAGGAGGAGGTTGAAGCTCTAAACAACAGCATTAAAGAGCTTCAACAAAAAGTACAGCCAATAGAGACCAGCAAAAAGACACAAGCGAGACTAAACAACAACAAAAAAGTCATGCTGTATAACAACAAGAAAAACTACAAAAAACAGCAAAAATTCAAATGAGCAAACAAATGCAGCCAGAACAAAGAAGTCGATTTGACCAAAATAATAAACAACAACAACACCAACAGCAGCAACAACAACAACAGCCGCAGCAACGACAACAACAGCAGAAACAGCAAAACAACACAAAACAAAGGTTTCCACCAATAAACACTTACAAGATTGAACTAAAGGAGACGATTGAATTGTGTAAGTCGGCCATAGGCTCAAATTTTTTCGTAAAAAGATGTAAAAAGATAGTTTTTTTTATAAAAGTGCAGATAGGCATGCGATCCACTGTAATACAGTAGAGCTCTATAATAAAACTAAATTAAAAAAAAAAAACGAACAATGCTGCTGAGGGGGATAGAACCGTCAACTAACCCGGAGGAGCTCTTCGCACTGCTCACAGAGAAAGAGTGCGAAGATCTCAAGTTCGTAGGGGGTCAAGCCGTTCACCACAGTCAGAGCCAAAAGGGAGAAACGGAAACTACCGTTCTTCCTGGTTCAGCTTACTCCCGATAGCAAACTAGATAGTCTATGGAGCATCAAAGTCCTAGACTACCAGGTTGTACACTGGGAAAAAGTAAAATGGAGCGATAACATGTTGCAATGTGTTCGCTGCCAAAGGTTCGGGCACACCGCGTCGAACTGCGATATGCAGCGATAAGCGGTAAGAACCACAAATCAGAAGAATGCATTCTAGGTATGGAAGGAGCGTCGGAAACAATCCAACTCTCTTGCATTTTATGTAAGAACACGGGATACACCGCAAACTATCGGGGTTGTCCCAAATTCCAGTACATAAAAAAAACTAAATTTGGTTCGGCGGCAAAAGGTGGAAGTCGAGCGTCCACCGGTTCAAATACAAACACGAGCCGTTACTCCCCAAGTTACCTATGCCCAAATGGCGGCAGGTAGGGGGAATACGGCACAGCAAGCGAAGGTAGCTTCTCAGGCTCCAGCGCCTAGAGCACCGGAACCGGCAACAGACATTCTAGCTGTCTTGCTCTCTATCCAGGGGCAGATGGCTCAGTTCAACGTCAGATTACTGAACTAGCTGCGCGCGTGGATCAAATCTACGCGCTGCTGCCGAGCCTAACGCACTACCAGTCGTAATGCCTACGTACATGTCGGAGCAAACCCAATTCACTGATTAGGATTGAGCGAAGAGCCACACTGTTAAAGTTGCTTAAAGACCAAACCCTTGATGTGCTTTTGGTTAACGAAACTAAGCTAAGCAAAAGACACAAAATGAGGCACAAAAGGTACAAAATTATGCGAAGAAATCGACCCAACACCATACAAGGAGGAGGCGTTGCAATCTTCGTAAGGAAAGGTATACGTTTTAAAAGAATATACAGTCGTGTAGTGCGTGCACTGCATCGACACAAAAGTGGACTACTGTCCAGACTGAAGACCTTGTACAGACAGTTTACTGACAGACATAGCCCGGAGATCATGATATTAAAGTCGTCGATCAAAAACCTCCAAACATTAATAAAAGAAATTTACTAGTCTTCTGTAAGTTTCTATTGGAACAATAAAATTCGGGCTGTAAACACCAACAACCCGAATACAGTCTGTTTGATAGCATCGTTCACGGTAAAAATTAAGAAGAACTGATAATACTACACAATAATCAGTTGTACTCGTTTATTTTGTTTATTTCCTTGAATGCTTTTCAATTAATATGTTGTCCACCCTCCTCCATTATCAATAATTGCTTGGAGTCTTCGAGGCATGCTTTCTACTAATCTTATAGCATAATCTTGAGACAAAGATCTCCATAAAACTCGTATTTTTCGTGATAATTGTTTGACCGTCGAGATCCTCTTTCCTTGGAGCCCAAACATTTTCAATGGCATTTGCATCCGGCGACTGTGATGGCCAATCTAAAACATCGACGTCATTTTCTTGTTTCCACGCACTGCACAAACGACTGCGATGTTTCGGGTCATTATCTTCTTGCAGCAACCAATTCTCATTCCTTCTTTTAAACCACATTTGGGCAAATGGTAATAAAGCCTTCTTATAAATTTTGACCATGTCGGGTGCGTTTAAGTTATTTGTAAACATGAACAAATTGCCAACTCCTTGTTTTGAGAAGCATCCCCAAACGTGCACCTTTGCCGGGAGTTTGATTAATGTATTATTTAATTTAATTAATTAAAAGAAGCTTCATCCGAAAAAAAAATGTTGTTCCAATCTCTGTCCAAATTCTCCCTGGCCTAACTGAGTCGTTTTTCTACGTGTTTTTTTGACAGTAGTGGTTTTTTTATTGTGCTTCGAAATTTTACATAATTGGCTAGTAAACGTCTTCGAATCGTATCATAGCACACATTTAGACCCCTTTTACGTAAAATCCCTTGTCCTTCACGTAACGATAGAAGAGGATTTTTTTCAAACACGCGTAGAATCATTTTGTCCTGTTTTTTTGTTGTTTTTGGCGTAGACACACGATCCGGCAAATCAGCCACATTTTTAACTTGGGAATAACGGTACATCCACTTGCTAACAAATGCTTTTGACTTTTTCTTGTATTTAGCACCTGCTCCGTATGACATTTTCAGTCCTATTGGATGCGTGCACAAGAATACTGCTTCATAACGTGATGCAAACGCGAAACTCATTTTAAAATACTTCCGTCTCTGACAAAAATTGAACACTCTTTAAATTTTTTTATTCAAAGCGTCTTAGCAGAAGTATTTTTTTATCTGCTAATGCAAATGCCACTTCCAAACCGGTTTTCATAAACGAGTTTTGCCGTGCACGATCTTATCAAGCAGACTGTATGTTTTCGCAAATAAATAAAATTTTTCGGAGGAAAGATCAAGACGACCTTTCATCTCTTAAATTCGCCCAAACGACAGACAATGAACGCATAATTTTCAACAGCAGGCATAGGTCCAAATGAGGCTATTGGTGATGACAACTTCTTTGTGATCGAAGATCTGCAGGAGCGACTTTCCAGGAAGTGTACAAGACGAATGACACCATTGGCCCAAACAACGACTTGGAAAATCGAGTCCTTGTGCACAATTTCTACCTTCGAAATGAAATAGTGAACTGACGAATCGAGAACTCGGGTTTCACGCAGTTCAGTGACTAGAATATGGCAAATAATGTCATCGCCAATGAAAGGGAACTACCCCCGTTCATCTCGAAGGACGAACTCCAAACGATCTTCGACACAATTAGAAGTAAGAAATTAGTGGGAACCGATGGAATACCGAACATTGTGCTTCGACAACTCGCACTAGAAGCGGTGGACATTTATACCACCCTGTTTAACAATGCGATGAATAATGGACATTATCCAGCGCATTGGAAAACTGCGGTGGTACATCCCATCCCCAAAAGGGATAAAGACACCTCCAATCCGTCGAATCTCCGGTCGATCAGTCTCCTTCCAAACATCAGTAAGGTTTTCGAAAAAGTCATCAATAGAGTCCTGACTAAGTGGGTTGAGGACAGAAATATAGTTCCGGATAATCAATTTGGTTTCAAGGAGGGGCATGATGTCATTCATACCGCGTCTGAGCTGGTTTCTGATATCCAATGGAACATAGCCAAGAAACAGAGCAAGGGTGCCTGATTGATTTGGAGAAGGCTTTCGATACCGTATGGTTAGAGGGACTCATCTACAAGTTGAACAGACTGGGCATTAATAAACCACAGCTGTATATTCTTTTCAATATGCTCACAGATAGACAGTTCGTCGTCAAAAATGGCGATGTGACTTCTACTGGTACATTTCACATTAAAGCCTTAGGGCTTGTCTTCGCTTATACAGAACAACAGAATCTGAGTACATAAAATTCTATCGCAATGAGGTCTTTTACAATAGGGCTAACCTAATAAGAGTGGACAATTTTGTAATTAAGTTGACTCGAAGGCACATTGCAAGAGCAATGACCTTGTCGAATAACCTGATCTCTGGGGCTTACTACCCCAATTATATGTATCACGAGATTGTTCGCTTTGACGGCTTTATCCCGCCAAAAGCGTTCCTCTACCTCGACATGAGAGGTCTGATTCAGGATAGATTAGCGATGCCATTAATCTTCCATGTCGCTCGGACAGCTGCGGAGAGGTGACTTAACTACGATAGAGACATCGTACACGGCAGAGCGGAGCGTCTCCGGTTCAGTAGGGCGGTAGGGAAACGCGACATGAGGGATGTTGCTCGGCAGCACCAACAATTTTGGTGGCTTGTTGAAGGAGAGGAATCTACGTCGCCGAATTCCTCTAGCACTAGGTAGCTTCACTAAGTAGCAGAGCCGGCAGCCTAAGTTTTTGCCGTGGCCGACTTACAAAGATTTAGGTAGGATTAGAATAGTTTTAAAATGTATATATTTATATATATATGTATACAAAAAACAAAAATACAAAAAAAAATAAAAAAAAACAAAGAGATGGGTAACCTTTGGGTAACTTCTTCTCAACAAAAAAATAATATCTAAATGATAAGATAATTTTAAGTAGCTTAAGTAGCCTAAGTAGATTAAGAATAATGTTAAGGTAGTTCATAAGTTTTAGTTTAAGAAAAAAAATAAGTCAATTTACTAAGGCTTTGTCATAAAATTATTTTCTTAGTTTTAATAAGGATTAATACAAATAATTTGAAACGAAATGTACGAAACGTCGAAAGACAAAATTTAATTGTTAAGTTTTACTTAGAGTGTCTGCATGGGGCCAGTAAGTTAGGATAAGATAATTTTAAGTTAATTAAGCCAATTTTTAAGCGTTTTTTTGTCTAGCTTGTAAGAATTTCTGAGTTCAAATAAATAAAAATGCATTTAAAATGAAATGAAATGAAGCGTTGTGGGCATTGGAAGCAATAGGAATACAGGGCGAAGAGGAAGAAAAGGTGACTTTAACAGAAACATTAACTCAGCAGTGCGTTCAATAAGTAGGAAGGCGTTATTAAGCATCATTGCCTTGGAAGGACGCCAATTCATGCTTCTGTGGGGACCGAAAGCACGCAGTTGCGCGAGTTGATTCATTGGTGCGACAACCCTCTAGAGATCCACAGAGCTGGTAGAATATGACGCAGCTGTCCAAAAACTACTCAAAGAAGGAATAGCAGAACCCGTCAACAACCAAATATCAAAAAGATTGTTTTATCTTCCACATCACCCTATTTACAAAAAAGAGAGTGAGACTACTCGATTACGGATTGTATTTGACGCGTCATTTCAAACAGAAGATCATCCATCCCTTAAAAGGATTTCTTGTTACTAGTACTAATTTGCTCGCTGAGGTGCAGGAGATTCTGCTTAATTTCAGATTGAGACCATTCGCACTCGTAGCAGACATCGAAAAGACGTTTCTGCAAATTTTGCTGGCGGAAAAGAATCGAGATTCCCATCGTTTCGTTTGGTTTTCTTCAATTAAAGATCGTGTCTATAGGACTATAGAATGACGCGCGTCACGTTCGGAGTTAACTGCAGTCCTTTCTTGATCTCAGTTATGATTAAATATCACTTACGGCGGAACGAAGAGAAGTATCCAGGTACATGTAAATTATTAATGATGAGCCTATTCCGATCGATTGTTGCGGTAAATTTTCCCGCAACAAGGTTTACCCTCTCCCTTCGTTCCCTCTTTTCTTTGAGTGGGAAGACCGAGCTCTGGCGGAGGTGGAGGGCAGCCATGGTCCCATCAGCCATTGGCCCACCGACCACAGACCTCGGAAAGGACCCACATAGGTTCTCGGGCGGTTATCTCCGCAGAGGAGGACGAGGCGGTTCGGTCGGTGAAGCCCTAAGGACGGTAGGGAGACTCACGACGAACCAGGAACCCAGGGTGCGACAGGAGGTCCACCAAGGTCACCGTTGTCGGAGCCCGTAGGCTAGACGGGAGACTCGCAACGGGCAGCATCAGACAGGACGTTTGAAAGTCATCGACGGGTGGGGACAGACGGTCTTTGTAAGCCAGACACCCCAACACGATGATGACGGGTGGGGGAGGACGATCCCCGGAACTTACACCCCAACGAAAGCCATGTAAGCAAAGGCTTTAGTATTACCGGCATCACATCTCGAAATTGATGTGGATGCAGAGATAAGGCAAAAGGGGAAAGAGATGACGATCTCTTTTGTAGCTACACCCCCAACGAGGGAGCTACGGAGGAGCGACGGTGGTGTGTAGGCGGACAGCCAGCATAATCGAACACATCCCAACGACGCACCAGCTGTAAAAGTCAGGTTCGATGGGTGAAGGGACGACGACCCCTTTAGAACCAGCACCCCACCGATGGAGCACCAAGGGAGCAGCAGAGGCTGTAGGCGGACGGCCAAGTTACGAGACAGCCTCCAACGTGGGAACATAAAAACATAAATAAAAATAACAATCACCAAAAACAATAAACCACATCAAATATAAACAATGACAACAACTATAAACAATAACAACAACAAAAAAATAACAACAACGATAAACAATAACAATAACAATAATATCAAAATAAAAATCACAACAGAGTACCAGGCGGGCAGAAGGGCCCACAACATAAACAAACAAACGAAACGAAAACAAAAAAAAATAAAATAAAATACGTAATTATGTAAGGAATGACCCGCTATTGGTCAGTCCCCCCATTCCCCCCAAATCTGAACGCCGATCCACCGGAGTAAGTAGGGAACCGGGGTAATATATCACAGAGACACATATACTTAGCTTTGGTTGGGGCGGCGGTTTAGAGAATGGCTAAACCGGGGTATAATCAGATTAGGATTATACCCACACAACCTTCCTCCTTCGTCCCAACACTCCATTGACCTTCGATCATACTTTCTTTCTCCTTCGCGTTTGTTGTTGTTTTGCAATTTTGTTTAGTTCGATGGGGGAAAATTAACCGGGGATCAGCAATGAGAGAAACATTGCTTCTCGCAATTTTTATCGACTTCCAATGTCTAGGGCAATAGCTAGGCATAGCTAGGATCCACAAGCTCTCATAAACTCGCTCAGTGGAGTTCCCAGTTATCACTGGAAGCGGGAGAGAACTCAGTGTCTGAGGAGTTTAGAATGAGAGTGTACAATTGGAAACAATTGGAATGTGTGAGAGGCCTAGTTGGACACGGGAGCACACACTAGCAAAGTTTGCTAGTTGTGTAGCTGGAAACCCCGTTGTTGGGTTCACTAGAGTCAAATGAATGTGTGTGTGAGTGAGTGTGAGAATGCGTGTGAGAATCTGTCGAGAGCTTGTGGAAAGGAAAAGATCTGGAAGTCACTTTGGTGACGACCAGCACAGATAGAGGGTCAATCCAGGTGTTTTTTTTGAGTGCGAATTTTTTTTTGCTTTGTTAGATTGCGAAAAGCAATTTTTTTCTCTGAATAAAAAAAAAAAAAAAAAAAAGGAAAAAAAGTAAAGTAGATTTTTTTTTTTTTTTGAATAAAATCGCGGAGTGTTCTTTCAAGAACGGCCGGGAAAGTGGGATAAGGAGAAGGAACCAGGATCTGGACAGGGAAAAGGAATAGCAGGACGAAGGGATTAATAGGACTGTGCCAGCAAGGGGAACAGAACCGCCATAAAGCTAAGTATAGTGTACATAGTGCAGTGTAGTGTAGGAAAAAAATCGTTTTTTTATATTGAAAAATTAAGACTCCGGTAGGCCGCGCGTGCGAAAAATCTCGAGAATAGACGAGACACGCGACCCGTTAGATTTCTCTTTGTGTGTTCGGGACTGTAAATAGCGGGTCACTCTGTCGACGAGTGTACCGCTTATCTAACAAATAAATCATCGTGCTCCAACGGAGCATTTATAACGTTGTGGAAAACCCCATCTTTTCTTTTGTTGTTTCCGTTGTTTTTTTTTTCTTTTCGGGGAAGTATTTTCTTTTTCTTCTTTCTTTGTCGGTTTCGTGATTTTCCCCAAAAATCACGTGGCGCTCAACGGTTTTTTTTTGTGATTTTGTTGCCCAGGTTTAGCTGCCATCAAAGCGCTACCTGGAGGTGATTCGAACCCGGGTTGGAACAGTTGGTTCCAAAGTTATTTTGGAACGGTAATTGTTGCCGGGAATCAATCGTAACACGATCTTCTTACCGAGTGGAACGAGTCAAGCACTGGTGTCCTCTAGCTTGAAGATATGACAATTCCGAGGTCAGCGCTACCCATATTAAGTTTAATCACTATACATATTTTTGCCGATGCAAGCTTGAAGGCTTATGGAGCTGTAGCCTATGTAAAATGTGTAAACGTACAGGGGGAAGTCAACGTTTCATTCCTCTGGGCAAAAAGTCGAGTTGCGCCATTGAAAAACAACAACGAGGGAGAATTGACTTTGCCAAAACTGGAACTTACAGCCAATTTGATAGCGGCGAGACTTTGCTCTTATCTAAGATAAACTCTAAAGATTTCAGTACAATGATATCTTCTGTGGTCTGATTCAAAAATAGCACTTAATTGGATCTATGGTGGGACAAAACTCTGAAAGCCATATGTTCAGAGTCGCGTGATAGAGATCAGAAAAATTACAAAGCTGAGGGATTGGGGCCACTGCAGTGGGAACGGGAACCCAACGGATTTAATTACACGAGGTATATCGGGAGCTAAACTCGAGAGATCTTCAATGTGGCTTCGAGGACCTGAGTGGTTGAAGGAATTGGACGACGAGTGGAACCACTTGACTTACATTGAAGATCAAGATGTTTTATCCCAAGTGGTGTTTTTGACGGAAGGGGAGGAATCTGTTTTCAAAACCAACGATCCTGTACTAAACTTCGAGAATTTCAGCAACTGGAGGAAATTGTTAAGAACCACAGCTTGGATACAGCGATTTTGCAGAGCTTGCCACAAGAAGATAAGACCGAGTTGCATGCAATTAACTGCGGAGGAACTTGACTCAGCCCAAAACTATTGGGTCAGGTTCGTACAACATAATACGAGTACCTTTGCTAACGAAATCTGTCTTTTACAGAAACACCAATATGTACATGGTAAATCATCGATAGCGGAACTGTGGCCTTTTTTGGATGTCGAGGGATTTTTGAGGTTAGGTGGTCGTCAACAGCTTTTAAACGACACAATCGATGCAAAGCACACAAAGATTCTTCCGTCTGACTCACGAATCATTGTGCTCATCATTGACGATTACTACTTGAGACCTTTACACGGAGGTGTGAATGTGATTTTGGCAAAGCTAAGACAGAAATTTTGGATTCTTAGGGGTCGACAACTGATTAAGAAGTTAATAAGGAGGTGTATTGTTTGCAGAAAATTGTTCGGAACGCCAGCTATTCAACCATTTGCTCCGTTGCCCATTGAGAGAATTACATTAACCAGGCCATTTGAAAATGTCGGTGTTAATTTCGCTGGTCCATGATTTTACGTTACGTACTCCAATGACGCTATGATTTTTACATGTGCTGCAGTTAAAGCGGTCCATTTAGAACTTGTACCGAATATGATAACTGAATGATGCCTGATGGCGATACGGCGCTTCATTGCACGGCGTGATATACCATCAGCCATATTTTCGGACAACGCCAAAACTTTTCGTCGTGCTGCTTTTTAGTTGAAGGAGGTTGGGTCACTTGATGAAGAGGCTCTACAGAACTTTTTTTCTTAAAAACAAATCAGATGGCAGTTTATAGTCGAGAGGGCCCAATGGTGGGGCGCCCTTTGAGAGATTAATTCGAACTATAAAGAAAGTCCGTAATTGGAAAAGCAAACTTGAATTTTGATCAACTAAGAACTTTTCTCGCTGAAGCTGAAGCAGTAGTCAACGAACGTCTGATCACATATGTTTCAAGTGATCTCCTGGATTTATCTCCGCTTTCCCCGTCTAAATTCTTGTCGATGACCTATACTGCGAGCAAAGAAAGGAACATAGCTTCCGAAACCAATAGTGACATACAAGTACTCTGGAAGCATCGCTTTAAATATACCAACAAACTACGGCGACGATAGCAAGTGGAGCATTTGCAGCCGCTGCGGCTGTTTCACACAAATACTACGAAATCCTCCATTCCCTTTAAAGAAGGAGACGTGGTTTTGCTGTTCGACCACGCGAAGCCCCGAGTTCATTGGAAGCTGGCTATCACCGAGATAACGTTCCCTGGAAGGGATGGGCGAATACGTTCCTGTCAAATCAGATGTGGCTATGGAAAAGTGTTCAGATAACCAATACAATTACTTTACCCTTTGGAACTCGCCCGGGTGGAAGGTGTTGAAAATTAAAAGAACTGTTTTTATTCATTTATTTGTCTTACATTCATTTGTTTGTTTGTTTAAATGGCGCTACAGTCCTGGGTGGACCTGGGCCTCAGTCAACAAGCTTCTCCAGCCAGCTCGATCCCTGGCCAGCCAGCCTCCAGTCTCGCACGCTGAGTCGGCTGAAGTCCTCTTCCACTTGCGTGCGCCATCTGAGTCTTGGCCTTCCTCTACTGCGCTGTCCCTCGGGAGCGGATTCGAAGACTTTTCGGACCGGATCATTGGTGTCCATGCGCTCTATATGACCCAGCCATCTCAGTCTTTGGATCTTCACTCTTCTGGCTAGGTCCATGTCGCTGTACAGTCCATACAGTTCGTCGTTGTATCTCCTCCTCCACTCACCGTCAATGCAGACAGGACCGAAGATCTCCCGAAGAATTTTTCTCTCAAAGCAACCAAGAACACCATAATCCATTTTTGATAATGTCCATGCCTCTGCGCCATAGACCAGGCCCAGGACTATTAATGCCTTATAAAGGGTGACTTTTGTTGTCCGGGGGAGGACTTTGCTACTCAATTGCCTTCTTAACCCAAAGAAACAGCAAGAGTTATTCTTCTGTTGATTTCAGCGCTGGTGTCGTTGTCTGTATTTAGGTAGACAAAGTCCTTAACTACCTCAAAGTTATATCTGTCGAGGGTGACGTTCCGCCCGAGACGTCGGTGTTGGTTGTCCTTTTTGCTTGCCAGCATATACTTGGTCTGCCCTCGTTGACCGCTAAACCCATTTTCGCCGCTTCCGTCAATATAGTCGGCGTATGCGAGTAGTTGGACGGACTTCTGAAAAATAGTGCCTATTGTGTTTGCTCGTGAGTTTTGCACTACTCTTTCAAGTACGATGCTGAAAAAATCGCATGAGGGCGCAACGCCTTGTCTCTATAGATGCTGTCATACCCGGCCTTAAGATCGACGAATATGTGGTGTGTGTCGATCTGAAGAAGCTCATGGGTCTGCTCCAAGATCTGCCGTAGTGTGAATATTGGGTCGATGGTGGATTTTCCTGGCCTGAAGCCACACTGGTATGGAAATATCAGGTTGTTGACGAACGGCTTCAGGCGTCCACACAATACGCCAGATAAGATCTTATATGCGATGTTAAGGAGACTTATGCCTCTGTAGTTGGCACAGTACAGAGGGTCTCTTTTCTCAAGAATCGGATAAACAATGCTGAGGTTCCATTCATCTGGCATATTTTCGTCCGACCATATTTTACAGATGAGTTGGTGTATACTCCTTACCAATTCATCGCCTGCCGCTTTGAAGAGCTCGGCAGTCAGGCCATCCGCTCCAGCAGCTTTGTTGGACTTAAGCTTCGATATAGCTATCTTCACTTCATCCAGGTCGGGTGGACAGAATTGTTGGTCATCATCGTCAAAGTTGAAAGGTTGATTCCGCCTGACAGCGGTATTTGTTCCGTCATCGCCGTTATACAGTCTCTGCAGAAATTCTTCGGTTCGGGGTTGGTTTCCGTGGCGTGTTATTTTTACCTTTTGGTAAAACTTCTGAACCTCATTCCTGAAGTAGCATCTGTAAATTTCCTCGATCGCGCGCTTCTCATGCTCTTTCTTCTTCCTCCTGAGAAGCTGGTGTTTGTCTCTCCTCTTCCGCTCATAGAGTTTGGGAGCAGCTCTGGACTTTTTTTTCAGTGCCGCATTTCGTGCTTTTTGCTTAGCTGCACGAGCTTGCCGGCATTCATAATCGAATCAGGGGTTTCGTTGTGGTGGACGAGTGAAACCCAGCACATCAGACGCGGCACCTCTGGTTGCATTTTGGCAGTGTTTCCAATGGTCTTCGATGCTTGATGCTGACGGCATTGGACCCTTTAAGAGATTAAGAAAAAGGAAAAGGACTTGGCGATCTCTTGCGATTGTTGTAGCCATCTAACGTCGGATTTTCTCACAGCAATAACTTGTCATGGCGTAATTTGGGATATCCGCAACCGTACCTTGGCTGCAAAATGGTAATAGTCCGAGTCGATGTTGGCTCCACGAAACGTACGGACATCCATAATACTGGAGGAGTGTCTTGCGTCGATCGGAATATGATTAATCTGGTTTTCTGTTGATAGATCAGGAGTTCTCCAAGTCCCCTTGTGTATGTCGAGCTGTGGGAACCGCGTGGTAGCTACTACAATGTTTTGCCCCGCCGGAAAGTCGATTAGCCTGAATCCGTTAATGGAGGTGGTGTTGTACAGGCTATATTTTCCGATTGTTCCACAAAAGATACCCTCTCTTCCTAGCTTTGCATTAAAATCACCGAGGACGATTTTAATATCATAGCTAGGGCATTGCTCGTAGGTCTTGTTAAGGAGCTCATAGAAGGCATCCTTGGTGTCGTTATTTTTCTCCTCTGTGGGGGCATGCGCGCATATAAGGCTTATGTTGGCGAATTTAGCCTTGATGCGGATTGCTACGAGGCGCTCGCTCACATGCCGGAAGCTGAGGACTTCTTGTCTTAGTCTGCCTCCGACAACAAATCCGCATCCAAATAAGCGCTGCTTTTGCCGTCGATAGCAGTTGCCGTAATAGATATCGCAGTTTTTCATCTTCTTTTTGTCCGGCCCATCCTATTGCATTTCTTGAAAGACGGTTATGTCTGCTTTGTAGCAGTCTAGGGCCTCCGCTAGTTGCTCGGCTGCACGTGATCTATTAAGGGATCTTACATTCCACGTGCATATCCGAAGCTCATTGTCCTTAAATCGTTTGTGTGGGTTGTCAACAGTAGATCCGTTCATATCCGAGGCTTGTTGATGCTTCGTAACTCCTTGTTTTTTTAAATGGCCGGACAGTTACCCCGGCGGTATGGGGGTTGGAGGACCAGTTCCATTTTTAATGCCCCTAGGACGAGGGGTCAGTTACACTGAAGCCAGTGACTTTTCCAAGACCCTGATTAAGTCCTGGAAATCCTTATCGGCCTCGGCTCCAAATATGTCGGATTAGCCCGGATAAGGTCTTGTTGTGTTTTTCCGACAGTAATTCTAATTATGGTACAGGAAGCGCGCCATTTGCCCCCTTCACTTCGCAGTTCCCAGATGGCGCCACGGGGAGGCGTGAAGTAGTGCTTTTTAGCAGAGCTGCAAGATGTTCGGCTACAGAGGCTCATTCTCGTCATTTAAAAAACCAGCACCTGTCGGAAATGCTACTTCTACGAGGGCTTGTACTAATCCTTGCCATTCATTCATTTACTTACTTAATTATTACAGTACTGTGTTTGCTCATTCTTACATACATGTAATCATATATTTGAATTCTGTTCTTCTCGTTCTAATTCGTTACTATCCTTCTTATTAATACACTTTTCTCTTTCTAAATTGTGAAATCAAAAGTTAGTTGCGCATTTTGTATTCGTCGTGATTGGACGTGTTGCAGTGAACTGCAATTTTTTTTGTAATCCTACATACGAGTATATTTTAGAATAAAGAATAAAGTTGAATTATTTAGTAAAGGAGCCTTTCTCTTACCGACGGTCTTCTTTTCAACACATATGAATGAGCAATCTTTAAAATATTCATCAATTCTGACGCCCTTGGGACAGTATAAGTTCCTAAGAATGGCCTTTGGGTTGAAAATCGGACCTTCGACGTTTCAACGTCTCATAAACTAAGTTTTTGACGATTTACTTAGATCTGGAAAGGTATCAATTCACATTGATGATATAGTGATTACCATTAATGATGAACAGAGAGACATGCAGATTTTAGAAGAAGTATTTGATAGGCTTATAAGGAATAAATTAAAGTTGAGACTAGATAGGTGTCGGTTTATGGAATCACACATACGGTATTTGTGATATACAGTTTCTAAAGAGGGTATCCGGCCCGATATAAAAGGCATAGAGTCAGTTCCTAATTTTCCCATCCCTTAAAACACCAGGGCTGTTCAGAGTTTCCTAGGGTTGGGCTCATACTTCAGAAGATTCATTATGAATTTCACACTCATTGTTCAACCTCTTTACAATCTACTCGTAATAAAAAATTACATTAAGTTTACTTTAGGAGAAAAAGAATTGATTTGTTTTGAACTATGAAAACAGAAAATGAATGAAACACCAATTGTAGCCATATACGTTCCTAGGGATGAAACGGAACTTCACTGTGATGACAATGCCGTAGACTATGGGGCTATATTGTTGAAGAGGAAAAACGATGGTAAGTTTCACCCTGGCTGTGACAAAGTACAGAGTGCTTTAATAAAGACGTATTAGTTTCCTTTAATGAACTCTTACAGCCGACCAAGGGTGGTTGTATCGGATCGAGGAAGTGCATTCAACAGATTGAAATGAGTTTCTTAAGGACAATAATGTAAAGCATGTCAGGATTGCAACCGGTTCACCACAGGCGAATGGACAAGTCGAACGGATCAATCGGAGTTTTACCCCACGTATAGAGTTTAGTATGAATAACACGATCCATCGTAGCATAGGTACAACCCCTATACTCTGTCCAACAGAAATTGGGAGTACATGTCTCATGGGGAAGCTTTTCCAAAATCAGTATCGTGTCATATTTTCGCAGCATACTAAATCGAAAGAAACCCCCCATAGAAAGTGTTTACCCGCCAGTGAATTTCCAATTGCATCTGACGTAGATCCAATACGTATTATTCAGCGCACGTGTGTACACTGATTGGCCTTTGGCTGCTGCATTCAGATATGTTTGATGTTACATCTATTTTTCTAAATGTGGATTGTGATATGAATGTGAAGTTAAGTGTTTATATTTAAATTGCATTTTTAAAAGGTGTATGTTGTTTTTTTAGTTTTGTGCAATTTGTGTTTTTAAGTCTCGCCTTTTATCTTACCTCTTGGTTGTGGGGAAAAAGATAAATTTGTTTTATTTTTCATAAATAATAAATATATAAATATAAATAATAAATAGATTTATATTTATATACAATAATATAAATATTTTTTTATAAATTGTAATTTTCGGGTACCAAATAACCAAGATGAAGTTTTCTGAGAGGTTGGTGGGCAACAACTGTCAACCTCTTCTTACTTATTTGAATCAATACATTGCAGTGTGGGGCATATACATAAAGTAATAGAATACTGTTCATGTACTTACATTAAAGGAGTAATATCATATTAATAATATGCTTATGTACATTACGAAGTAATAGAATACTATTTATGTACTTACATTGAAGGAGTAATAGAGTTATATTAATAATATGCTTATGTACCTACATACATTACATAAATAAAACAAATTATGTTAATGAAAATTTCAATATAAAAAAAAAGGCGGTAACCCTACAAACTATTCTTTCAGATTTTTGCTAATTTGAAATGCTTACTACGGAAACCCTGTAAGAGCTTTTGTTGGTATAGTACCTTACGGAAAACAAAAGAGTGCGAATGAGAGACAAACATCCCTATCTTCCCTGTACTGTCAATTTATGTTTGACGGAGTATAGTGAGTTGTTGTGCGGGGTAAAGCAGAGAGGAGCGTTTATCGACGCACTAAGGGAGGTTCTTGATGACAACCGGCATATAAGCTTACTAAAGCTCCATGTCGTTTTTATGTTTGTTGCTTCTGGAATTTAAGTAAGACCACTACAAGTATTCTATCTAATTATTTAGTTTATTGAGCTATAAAAATACGTCTTAACTTAAGCAGACTTAACAATGACGCCGGTGCGGAGGTTTAAGCCGCAATGACTCAACTGATCACGGTCGGCAGAGGAGTGGCGACCTAAGTGGTGGTGTGAGCAGATAGCAAACCTTGCCGAGGGCTGAAAGGTTGGGGGTAAAACCAAAAACGAGCGAGCTCTCTCAGGCGTCTTGGCGCGGGCCAGTTATACTAAGCCTTACCAAGGTATGGCGGCGCTGCCTGGGCTGACCTTTATTTCCGGCCTTACTCGTGGGAACAAAACTAACGAAAAAAAATGGAAAACAAAAAAACAGAAACTTTAAATAAAACAAGCAATCTCTGTCCAAGAAGTGTAAGAGGTGACTGAAGGCGAATTATCGACTTCATCCACCTGCCTCCTGCAAGGGCATTGGAAAAAGCTGAGCTTCTGGCTAGCAGCTGGGACATCCGCTGCCGAGGCTACCTCCGTAAATCGGAATAAACAGGGCAATGTGACGGGGATGGAAAAGGTGGGAACAGCTGGCTCAGCTGCTGCGCCTGCCACTTCCATCGCCGCTACTAAGGGTACTAAAAACGCACACCAAGGAGCAAGGGCTCTGCTACGTAACGCGAAGCGTAAGGTAGCAAAGTACGAAGGTTGTGATCCCAACAGCCTAAGTGAGTGGAAAAAAGCGGCCTAAAACCTGCTGTGGTGTACTGGCTATATACGGTAGTGGTGAGACCCATACTGATATATGGCGCACTAGCATGGTGGAAAGCAACAACCAAGAAAACGATAAACGTAAAATTAGCGGCGGTTCAGAGAACGGCTTCCATAGCCATTACAGATGCGCTCCGTACAACCCCTACGGCAGCATTAAATACATTTCTGCATATAACACAGCTTGATTTACAAATAAAAAAAACTTGCTGGCAACAGTGCGATTCGATTCACTAATCTTTTCTTTTCAAAAGCAGTAGCTTCGGGGACGGCACGACCCTGGAGGAGCTTCTGCAGGCAATACTATTAAAACGGATGAAATCCCTTCCTTAATCGATTTCGATATTCCGTATGATATAATATATCCGGATGGAAGGACTGACAAGAGAATGCAGTGATAAGACCCAACGAAATTACAGTTTTTACAGATGGCTCGAAGACAGAGGAAGGAACAGGTTCCGTTAATTTCTCGGAAGACCCAGAACTAAGCGTGTCTATAAGGCTACCGGACAATAGTAGTGTCTTCAAATCAGAAGTTCTAGCTGTACTCAGGGCGACTGAATTGATGAAGATGAAATCGGTATCCAATAGAGATATCGCCATTTACAGCGACGGCCGGCCGCTCTTAAGGCAATGGAGTCAACCAACATCAACTCTGAAAGAGTCAGGGGCTGTCGCACAATGCTCAAAGTATTATGCATTCAGAACCGGGTGAGACTGCTGGGTGCCAGGACACTGCGGAAATGAACAAGCGGACGAGCTTGCAAGAAGAGGAGGGCTACTCGACAATAGTGAGGTTGCTGATGTCAAACCACCCCTCCGCACGGTAAGGGGCACTATTGAAGAAAAGATCATAAAGACCGCCAGCATAAGGTGGTCGAATCTGGAAGGACATAGGGTATCAAAGGCCATATGGCCACTTCTCGACGGAAGCAGATCTAGGAAGCTTATTAAGCTGAATAGGGATAAGCTTAGGACGTTAATAGAAATACTGACAGGACTCTGTCTACTGCTGAAACACGCAAAGAGACTAAAACTGACAAATACAGGCACTTGTAGATTCTGAGGGGATCTACAAGCGGTTGAGGATATAACACACATACTGTGTGAATTTGATGAAAGTATTTCTTTGGAAACTTAGAGGAAATAGACAGCACGGATTTCAAAGGCCTTCTTGGCTTTTGTAGAGAAATTAGGTGTTTTAATAGGGAGACTGTTTAGGTTTTTGCAAATTGGAGTTGGTTTCATCTGGACCCACAGAGGATCGCGATGGGCCCGTTTTGGTGCCTAGTGTTATGTCTTATGGCACAACCTGTTTTACCTAACCTAATCTAACTTATAGTGCCTGCAAAATAGAAACCCAAAGTGTGTATCATGAATCTGGAAAACGATGAACTTCAAGAGGAAATATTTGATAAAATAAAAAAATAAAATACCGAATTAAGCGACTGTGATCTTAAGCTAATTCATCTAAAAAAAAAAAAAACACTGTGGCGCTGGTAGCCCGGTATGGGCCATGGCCTAGCTTCTTGACACTCATTTGTGTTGCTCATGTTGTCATTTTTCGTCACATCTGAGCGGGGCCTACGGTTTATCGCCGAGTCTGAACGGCACCCCTTAGAAGCTTTTTCGTAGGCAATTTTACTTTCGGGAGTTTGCCATTGCCCGCCGAAAGCGTGATGGCGATTTGAAAAATTGTTGGTTACCCAGCCAGGAATCGAACCCAGACTGTCTGCGTGATAGTCCAATGAGCTAACTATCGCGCCATCGCCATCGCCAAGCTAATTCATCTAGTTAAAAATATGAACCGATACAGAATTTAAGTGTAATTCTCGATGTAAGCAGTGAAAGCTTTTGCAAAATAATGAAATTGGAAAGGATAAGTATAGGATGGGTTAAATGCCCAGTCAAGGAATATTTCAAAGTAACGCGTTGCTACAAGTGTCAGGGTTTTAACCACAAGTCCAATGCGTGTAAAAATAAGACTTGTTGTTTGAAATGTGGCGGATAACATGAGGTAACAAATTGTACCTCTAATGTAGTGAAATGTAGAAACTGCATGGAACTAAACAAATCATTAGGTATGAATACTATTTGTAACCATTCAGCAAATAATAAAGACTGCCCGGTATTTCTGCAAAACATAAAAGTGATCAAGGAAGAACACAATATTAGCAATTAAATCAATTGAATTACTGATGTGCTTATGTTCGAGGCCTTATAAATAACTTTAACGAAATTTGAAATTCCTGCTTTTTTCGAAACCCATTTGATAGAAGACATAAGTAATAATGAAATTACTCTTCCAAAATATAATACTCCCCTACGGTGCGATAGTACAAGCAGGCATACAGGCGGCGTTGTACTTTATGCTAAAAAGGAACTCCAATATAGATTTATTAGTGAAATACATATTCCAATGCAATTATGGTGTCTTTGCTATGAAATATTCACTAAGGACTTTAAAGAAACTGTAGCTATTTTATATAGATCGCCTAGTAGTTCGGAACGTGAATTCTGTAATTTTTTTTCAAATTGGCTAGATTTGGTCCTGAATACAAATTTAAATATTGTAATCTTTGGCGACTTTAATATCAATCTTCTAGATTTAAATTATATGTACGAGTACACTAAAGTTTTTTGCGAAATACTATTGACAAACAATTCAAAACGACTTATAAAAAAACCTACCCGAATCATGAAAATCTCTAGGTCATTAATTGACTTTGTTATTTGCCCCAAAGATAAGAATATTTCGGCAGAGAAAAACCCTTAATCTTTTTAAATACAATAAAAAATGAATTTTTCAAATTCTTTCATCAACACTACAGGATAATTTAATGTGCTGTGTTAAACAACAAACTAAGAAAATAAGAGTCTGTGGTTTACGGACGAACTTAGACCCTTAAAATATATTAAAATTCACTGGTTTCGCAAAGCGAGTGTATTCAACAGACCAGCAGACTGGAAATTCCATAAACATACTCGAACCCTAACTTTAAAGTAATAACAAAGAATTATATTTGTAGAGAAATTGAATCCTGTCATGATCAAAAGACAATGTGGAAAACAATAAAAAAAACTCCGTTTTAAAGCTGAGATAGCTGAATTTTGCTTTGACGACAAATTAGAGACTGATAAGTTAGTAATTGCTAATAAATTTAATACATATTTTTTTAGAAAGCATTAATGCAATGAATAACTTAATACCAGTGAACTACAATCCACCTGTCGTTATTTTATCTCAACTCATAATATTTTTAAATTTAGGGAAATTGAGCTAAATGAGCTAAGAAAAATATGCAAAATGATGAATACTAAAAATGCCTTAAATTTGAACACAAATATTGTGCTTGATTGTTTCGATATAATAGGGCTATAATATCTAAAATAAACAACAAATCTTTTACTTTTGGTATTCACCAACACCTAAAGAGAATGGCACAAAAAACTGTGAAAAATTTAGACCTGGTAAACATGTTGCCATTATGAGAAAAATTTATTGAAAAGTTCGCCTACGAGCAATTTTATAAACATTTGTGAAGTGGTAAATTATTAATAGAAAACCAATTGGGATTTCGACATAACCAGTCTTCATCAGACAATTGGTCGTAGCATACTCCTCGACAAGCTATTGAAATATGGTATTATGTTAAAGACACGGAACTTAGATGGTTTGAATCATACTTAACTAATAGAACTCCAAAGATTTGTATAAATAATTCAACTTCTAGTGCAAATAACACAGGCTTTTCAGGAGGAAGAAGAAAGAGAATGAGAAGCGCGCGATCGAGGAAATTGAGAGATGCTACTCCAGGAATGAGGTGCGGAAGTTTTACCAAAAGGTAAAAATAACATGCCGCGGAAACAAACCCCGAACCGAAGCCTGTAGAGATGAACAAGGGAACATCGTAGTAGAATCGCAGTCGATGCTGAGGATTTGGAAGAACCATTTCTGCAGACTGTATAACGGCGAAGACGGACCAAATACCGCTGTCAGGCAGAATCAACCTTTCAACTTGGACGATGATGACCAACAATTCCGTCCACCCGACCTAGATGAAGTGAAGATAGCTATATCGAAGCTTAAGTCCAACAAAGCTGCTGGAGCGGATGGCCTGACTGCCGAGCTCTTCAAAGCGGCAGGCGATGACTTGGTAAGGTGCATACACCAACTCATATGTAAAATATGGCCGGACGAAAGTATGCCCGATGAATGGAACCTCAGCATTGTTTGTCCGATTCTCAAGAAAGGAGACCCTCTAAACTGCGCCAACTACAGAGGCATCAGTCTCCTTAACATCGCATATAAGATCATATCCGCCGTATTGTGTGGACGCCTGAAGACGTTCGTCAACAACCTGGTCCATATCAGTGTGGCTTCAGGCCAGGAAAGTCCACCATCGACCAGATATTCACACTACGGCAGATCTTGGAGAAGACCCATGAGCTTCAGATCTATACCCACCACCTATTCATCGACTTTAAGGCCGCGTATGACAGCATCTATAGAGACGAGCTTTACAGGGCAATGTCTAGTTTTGGCATCCCTGCCAAACTCGTCCGTCTGTGCAGGATGACGATGGAGAATGCACGCTGCTCCATCAAGGTCGGTAAAGATCTCACCGAGACCTTTGATGTCCAGAAAGGATTTAGACAAGGCGATGCGCTGTCATGCGATTTTTTCAACATCGTACTTGAAAGAATAGTGCACAACTCACGAACAAACACAAGAGGCACTATCTTTCAAAGTCCGTCCAACTACTCACATACGCCAACGATATTGACATAATCGGGAGAACGCAGCGTGATGTCAGTGGCGCTTTCGCGAGTACTGAGACGGAAGCGGCGAAAATGGGTTTAGCGGTCAATGAGGGCAAGACCAAGTATATGCTGTTAAGTAAAAAGGACAACCAACACCGACGTCTCGGGCAGAACGTCACCTTAGGCAGATATAACTTTGAGGCAGTTAAGGACTTTGTTTACCTAGGCTCTGCTATAAACACAGGCAACGACACCTGCGCTGAGATCAAGCGAAGAATAACTCTTGCCAACCGCTGTTTCTTTGGGCTAAGAAGGCAATTGACTAGCAAAGCCCTCTCTCGGACAACAAAAGTCACCCTTTAAAAGACCTTAATAATCCCGGTCCTGCTCTATGGCGCAGAGGCGTGGACATTATCAAAAATGGATGAGGGTGTTCTTGGTTGCTTCGAGAGAAAAATTCTTCGGGCGATCTTCGGTCCCATCTGCATTGACGGTGAGTGGAGGAGGAGATACAACGACGAACTGTACGGACTCTACAGCGACATGGACCTAGCCAGAAGAGTGAGGATCCAAAGACTAAGATGGCTGGGTCATGTAGAGCGCATGGACATTTATGCTCCGGTCCGAAAAGTCTTCGAATCCGCTCCCGAGCGACAGCGCAGTAGAGGAAGGCCAAGACTCAGGTGGCGCACGCAAGTGGAAGAGGACCTCAGCCAACTTAGCGTGCGAAACTGGAGACAGCTAGCCAGGGATCGAGCTGGCTGGAGAAGCTTGTTGACTGAGGCCCAGGTCCACCCCGGACTGTAGCGCCACCTAAAGTAAGTAAGTAAAGTGCAAATAACACATGTTTTGGTGTTCCGCAAGGAACTATACTTGGTCCCCTTCTGTTTCTTATTTACTCATATATAAACGACATGTCTAAGGTGCTAAAAATGTGTAAAATATCTTTGTGTTCCGATGATGCTCTCGTGTTTTTGAGTGGTACCAATCTAAATTGAAATGATTACATATATCAAAGTAGACCTTGAAAATCTCTGCGTGTGGATACAAATAAAATAAGTTGCAAAAAACGTTAACAAAACTAACATGGTGATAGATAGTAATGAAATTGTTGTTGCTCGTATATTAATTGAAGGAAGAGTTATAGAAAAGTATACGAAATAAATTATTTATATTAGAAATAAAATATAATAAATAATTCTTAGTTTTCTAAACTTCTTGTACAAAAATGTAAATTGTAATTTAAGTTGACTTATTTATATTTATATAAAATGAATTATAATAGTTATATATATACTAAATAAAAAATATACATACATACAACAGTTTACCAGTAAAGAGTTCGAAAAGTTCCTTAGTTCGTTCGGTATACGTCTAAAAGTCCTCTCCCGGTATGATCCGTAAGAACAATTTCAGGTAAGACAACCAGTCCCTTTCTATGTTTTTCATTAGCCCATACCCCATTCTACTTGGTTCGTGCATTGAATTTTACGCTTGTGCCTTAAAAAAGTGAAACATATGATTCCAAAGGTCGATGGAATGAATGACCTTATACATGGTGTCATGAATTTAAAAAGAATGAAGGAACCAGAAACCATGGTTTGATGATATGGTGATATGAAAATCCATTACTTTAGAAAAAAACGGATTTTTTTTTGGAAGAGAAGAGTCGTTGTCTAAACCATGAAAGAAGACACGAGGACAACCGATTAAATTGGCAGGAGGAAGGTTCTGAGTGCGACCTAGAAAAAAAAGAGACTTCAAACGTCCAAAAGAAAAAATGACAAGAAGTTAATTGAAACTATAATAAGAAATAAGTGAACATTAAGAAAAAAAAGTTAAAACCTTAAAGCCTAGTGATAGTGACTGTACCAAAAAAAAAACTGATTTAACTACTTGTGAAAAATTGCAAAAGAAAAAAAGAGCACGGACATTCACTTCGAAATACGGATAAAGTTCCGAATAGTACTCATTTCTAATTTTCTTCAAATTTTTTCTAGGGTTCGAAGGGTTTTTGGCGCAAACTACCGGAAAGGACTAAAAGGACATGCAAAATTTGAAAATCCTAGAGAAAAAAGCTCAAATATCTTTAAAACTATAACACGAATATACATATGTAAATGATACCACAAATTAAACCTACAATTAAGGAGCTTCAATTGAAATAAAAAGCTTTGCGTTCCATTTATAAGTTTTGAAGATATAATAAATTTCTGTAAAATGTGCTCATGTTTTTAGGGAAAAAGCTTTTATTTTTTAAAAAGAATTTTTTTAAAACAGTTTTATAAACCTTTTTAACGATACTAAACACGCAATATTTTTTGTAACATAGCACTTCATATGAATAGTTTATTTCTCCAGAAACATGTCAGGATTGTTTGACATAATTAAGTTGCTCGTCAACAAATTTCCGCTATAGTTGAATGAAATAGAGGGTGTGGGTGGCCCGCTTCGTGGGATAAAGGGATTTCAACTTCCTCTCTGCAGGGTTTAGCCGCTCACGCAACTTCGTCGCTCCGCTGACGTAGCGGACCGGATTACACAGGTTTCTTTTTTTAATTGAAGGTCCTTTACTGTAGGTTTCATTTGTGGTATTATTTACATATATACTTGTTATAATTTTGAAGATATTTAGGTTTTTTTCCAGGATTTTTAAAATCTGCATGTCTTTTACGTCCTTTCCAGTAGTTTGCGCAAAAAACCCCTTTGGATGTTTACTTCTAACATACTAGACTACATGTACACAAAATTTGAAGAAAATCGGAGATGAGTACTATTCGGAACTGCATCCGGAAATACAAAACAACTAAGTCGATACGAACCATAAAATAATAGTAATAGAATAAAACTAAAGTGAAACAAAGTGATTGTACAAAAAAATATAAGCAAAGAGGTAAACAAAAATCAGCCAAACTTTACAACTATCTTTTACCCTATTTTTTGTGTTTCTAATCCTTATTTTACATTTCTACTTACATATCTTACATACCTAATGTCTGCCGAATACCTACATCTAAGTTCTCCACATTAACTGTTATACTTACGTAATAAGGACTAAGTTTAAGTCTTCTTTTATTAATGCACAATAAAAATAAAACAACAAATAGCAAATCAAATTCATAGGAATAATTCATACAACGATATTCACTTCTTTGAGTGTGTGCCTTAGAGGATCTTACATTTTCGTTATTTATTCATTTCGCATGCATTTCCACTTACACTACTACATAAGGTCATTTGCATTTTAACCCTTATCATGTACACATGGGTCAAAATTGCCCAAACTTACCTTTCCTAGCGGTTATTTCGCTTATTTTTGAATATTTATATTTGAAATTGCATGACTTTTATTTTTTTTTTTAGGAAATAAATATAAATTGAAAAAACTTTTATCATATTTGTTCATACATGAGATTAAATGATAAAATTTTTGCAAATACGAGTAACATACGTTGTATTCGTGGGTCAAAATTGCCCAATATGTTTTCTTACTGGTTTTGTTGATAAATTGTTTTATTATATGTAAATTACTACAATCTTACTGTTGTGTTGTACATGAAATCTTATGCAGGTACATTTCTACTGACTTGTGCTAGCTTACTCGGACACACTTTGTTTTCACACTACATAATTTTCTGAAATCGCAACGGTAAAAATTGCACGGCAAACAAAGGTAATGCTAACAGCGTGTCACAGTAAGAAATCCTTCTGCGCGTGTGGGTTACAAGTAAAATAATATAAAAATACAGAACAAAACATACGAATTTGATTGGTTAGTTTTATTAGTATTTCTTATCCATATGGAAAAAAGTAAAAGTGAGTGTTTTATTTGTGCAATGCTAGTGTTCTTCTAGTCTTTGTTTTCCATAGAATCAATATGGCTGGGTTGAGTCGAAAAGAAATTTATCAAATGCTTGACAATGATGTGAGTCCGAGTGGAAGCGTTGCAAACGATACTGCAAGTGAGATGGAAGGGGAAAATATTTCGTATGATAGTTCCCTATACGAAACTGACTCTTCAAATGGGGAAAGTTTACCATTGGTAAATGAGGATCACATCGGTTCGGATGACGAAGCACTTCCCACTCCAACACAATTTCTTTCGAAGGACGGAAATTATAAATGGTGTAGGTGGCCAGTAAGAGATTTTTCGAACGGTCGTCATAGAGCAGAAAATGTTATGAACACTTCGCCAGGCCCGACTCCTTATGCTGTTTCCCGAGTTACCGATATAAAATCGGCGTTCCATTTGTTTTTACCACCTGATATCATCGATATTATAGTAAAAATGACAAACATTGAAGGTAAACAGGGTTTTGTGTAAAATGGGTTTTTTTTATTTTATTATGTTTTTAGGAGAAATCATATTTAGAGAAACCTGGGTTAGAGTTGATGCGATTTCTATCGAATCTTATATTGGACTTCTTTTGTTGGCTGGAGTTTTTCGATCCCATGGAGAGGCCTTAGAAAGTTTGTGGAATGACTCCAAGGGAAGGCCAATTTTTAAGGCTACAATGAGTCTTCGACGATCCCAAAATATATCGAGAGTTATACGTTTCGATAAAAAGTGTGACAGGAATGAACTACGTGCTGGGGATAAACCCGCTCCACTAAGGGATTTCTGGAATAGATGGGAAAGTAATATTCGAAGAACATTCAACCCAGGTAAATGTGTTACTATAGATGAAAAACTCGTAACATATCCTGGGAGATGTTCTTTCAAGCAGTACATTCCATCTAAGCTAGGAAAGTATGGAATAAAAGTATGGGCTCTGTTCGACAGTAAAACGAGTTTCGCCTGGTCTTTGCAAATCTACACCGGTAAGGATAGAAACTGTAGGCCCGAACGAAATCAAGGCTACCGTGTAGTTCTAGACCTTATCAAAGATTTGAAAGGCAGAAACATTATTTGCGACAATTTCTTCACTTCACACGAATTAAAAACCGAATTGCTAAAAAGAAAACTCACGGTAGTTGGAACATTGCGAAAAAATAAAAGATGTTTACCGCCGCAAATTCTGGATTTGAAAGGAAAGCCGGAACAGTTTTCCCATTTCTTTTTTGATACTGAAAACAATACAACTCTTGTTGCATATGTGCCAAAGAAAAACCGGGCAGTCATTCTCATGAGCACATTGCATCATGATAAAGAGGTAACTGATGATGCGAAAAAACCGGAAATAATAAAATATTACAACTCTACAAAATCAGGGGTAGATACTCTTGACCAACTTTTTCGCAGTTACTCATGTAAACGCAGATCAAACAGTTGGCCACAGACGTTATTTTATAACATACTGAATATATCAGTCTATAATGCTTTAGTGATATACTTGTCTATCTTTCCAAATTGGAATAAAGCTAAACATTTCAGACGACCAATTTTTTTGGAAGAATTAGGGGAAGCTTTGACTCTTCCACATATTGCTCCGGGAAGATCAGTGGTTCAACTTCAGCAAAAAAATCTTCAAGAACAACCAACTGCGTCAACTTTGAAGCGATCTCGCTGCTATATGTGTCCGAATCGCTCCAACAGTACCAAATATTCAACAAAATATTCAAATTGTCTAAAATTGATTTGTAAAAATCATTCTGAACAAAAAATTACGTGTGAAAATTGTGATTCTTAAATAAAAAAGGTATTGGGCAAATTTGACCCACAAATACCACGTGTGTTTGTTTTTTTTTTGAGTACAGGATAAGGGTTAATTGTTCCTCCTTTGCTTACATAAATTGAATGGAATTGTTGCTAGAAGAGAACAGGTGAAGAGTTTGATTTAGGTTGCTGTTGAACCAGTTAAAAGCCAAATCATTTCTTTTTTTTTCAAATTAAAAGTTCTTTCTGTAGGATGGGTGCTGAGATTTGGAAATATAGGGGCGTGAAGGATGGGAGAGGGGCGGCGAGAGTTGTTAAGCCTTATGTGGACTAAAAAAGGGGTAGTTACTAATGTATCGATGACTTCTGAAGGTACCACGGTGTGTAAACTATACATAAAATGGGAGGGTTTATTCCGTATGAGAGTGTATCACCTAGCTCTCTCTTCTCCTTCGATTGGGATTTGAGCATTAGAGACCATCTGGTTTGCAGTACTTATACGTATAAAATTAGATAGAAGGTTTGAATTTTGCAGAGGACAAACTCGGGTTGCCACATTTTTTAAATTTTTTAACTCAAACATCATCCATAGTCAAGGCATGAAAAAAAAGTAACTGCTGTTGATCATTGCTAGCAGCGGAGCCCATACTTGCATGCTTACCGCTGCTATTTGGTCAAACCACCTGCTGATCTTTGCCCGGACCGGCCTCTCGAGTGACCTGTGCTGAGAGGTCATAAGGGTGAAGAAAGGTAGTAGGGACGGTCCTTTGGAGTTTGAGAGCACAAGGTTTTACTACCTTTTTTCTTTTACGTATTCATTTGTGTGGGACTTCATTAAAGGATCCTGAGTCCGGAGACCTTCCCGTTGAATGGGATTTTGTAAAATGTCATATGTGTGACCGCAAAATTTTAGGTGCACTGCGATTTTAGAGAGATCGTATCGAAAAATGATCTCGCTTAAAAGAGAAGAATGGCGATGTGCAAAATGCAGAAGGGAAATTGCAACTCAAAACGTCGTGGTAGATGCTCCAAATACTATATGCTTCTACAAAAGAGAACCACTCCAACTCATCAAGCGCCAAGGAGAACAAGAGTCGCCACCAGTTCACCTGATGTAAAGGCAACTTCAATTCCCAATAATAACAACAACTGCACCCAGTTAGTGGTGAAACGAAAGTAGATGAAACGAAAATTCTGCGTAGGGAGATAACTGACATTAAATCTGCCTGCGAATTTGTCGCACACATCTACGATCAGATAAACTTGCATATGGCAATGGTAATTATACACTTTGGCGGTCACCTGGTTTTTATTTTATTCGTTTTGTTGTTTCGATTACGAAAAAAAGTTATAAGAAGGCGACTTGGTTGTGTGAAAAGAAACTGTAGAGGTTTATCTGTAAAAACTTTTTTTTTCAGTATTCATTATAAATACTTATTCTTTCAAATTTTCGTAATTTTTTTTCACAAAACAAACATGAAATCGGTCCAATTTTGGAATTTTTATCGTTAAAAAACCAAATGACCGCGAAAGTGTATAATTTAATTACCATGGAAGAATATCAGTAAACCATGTTTATGGAATGTAGATTAACGCACTCGAACAGCAATTTCTTAGAAATAATATTGAAATAAAGAATTTATCGCCAACTATCAACGAAAATCTGACAGAGGTCGATCGACTGCGAAATAAACAAGGACGACATTACCGACATTTATCGAATAAACAAAAAAAGTACACAGAAATCAACAATAATTGTTTCATTTGCGTGTTATACATGCAAAACTGATTTTATGAAAAATGCAAAACTCTTTTGTAAAGTGGAACTTAAAAAGATAGGAGAGATATCCACAACCAGCAGAAGAATAAACAGAGAAACAGAAAACGATACATCGATATTTATCAACAACCATCTCACTCCAACTAATACACACTTGTTATGGATCGCTAAAAACAAAGCCAGATGTTGTAACTGGAGATATGTCTTGGAAAGTTCAGGCAGGGAACATTTTTGCGAGAAAAACAGAGAACGTTGAATCAATCCATATAAGCTCTCTCTCCGATGTCAACAAAATTACTATGTAAGATGAAATCATGTATGAATAAGAAACGCAAAAGAAAATGATAAACACAATGGAGAAAACATATGATAAATCTGATTTGGATTTTAGTGTAATACATGAATTAAGTGGCATGTAAAATTTTTTTTTTTAAATAAGGATCGGTGAGAAAAACTGGAACCTTTTTCTCGCGAAAATTGGAACTATTTTGTTACGTCGATATCATTGTTTTAGATGAAATTAATATACATTCATGCAATAAATAGACCGCCAAAACTAAGTATCATGGGATTAAAAAAAAAAGTTGAACATACATAGGTATTAAAGACAGAGGGGAAATAATTGTAACGGACGACATGAACATCAATACGAAAAATACACGTGATTCACAAGTGATAACATACCTCGAAATGATGGCAACAAAAGGTCTAACGAATGCCATTAAACAATGCACACTTGTAGATCTAAGTACAAATACTGCCACATTGATAGATCATATATTTGTTAGCAATACAGACCAAGACATCAGATCCGGAGTCATTGAAACTGATATATCTGATTACTATGCGACGATATATACTACAATAAACACCGTGAAGTCTGAAGCCATCTGCGAAATGTCCAGTCGTATTTTCCAAAGCAGAGTTAACCAACTCATTCAACTGACCAAATGGCAAGGCCTTTGCGAATAACCTGATGTCGACCGACTCTACAGTAACTTCGTTACATGACTGAAATATACCCAAAATCGAGAAAGAAAGCAATAAACAGTAAACAACGTAAACAACCTATACAGCCAAAGCTATGAGAACGAATACTAACTATAAACTTCCGGAACTATGTGAATAAAAATATTCTTTCAACGAAGTCAGAAGATCGAATTTTGCTATGCCAGAAACGATCCGAGAAAGACGAGGAATGTCTTTAATGAATTCCTACGAAGGAAAAAGCGATCCATAGATGAAGTTATTCTGAAAAATTTTGATAGCAACGAGGAACTGACGACTATTATAGACGAATTTGCCGGACAATTTTCAAGCCAGGCGTCTAAAATTGTGCATAAATGCAGTCAAAAAACTTATCATCATAATAATATTCACATTGTCCAGTCTATCTACTTAGAAGAAGATGGCGAGGCAGAAATCTACAGAATGCTGTGTTGCCTACAAATCAATGCCCTGGAGTAGATAATATAAGAGCAATTGATTAAAAGCTAAGCGCGGTTCATTTGACGCCAATTGTTAAACAATCATTAACAGAAGAAGTATTTCTAGTATATTAAAGACATCTTCAATCCGGGCAATATATAAAAGTGGAATTAAATACGAAATCTTTAATTAAAGGCCAATAGAAATTGTACCTCTTGTTGAAAAGTGTACGGAGGAGATCGTTGTAAGGCGCTTTACCAGATTCATTGTAACACACAGGGTTCTAACAACAAACCAAAATGGACTCCAAAAGGGAAAAGGCACTAGAAGGCTGTTGGGAGAACTTTCTAACTTGATCAATACTGGATTAAATAGGAACCATTTCGTTCTGGTTATGTTTGCAAGGCCTTAGACACACTAACACATGAAACAAACACAAACACTGTGGCGCTGGCAGCCCGGTATGGGCCATGGCTTAGCTTCTTGACACTCATTTGTGTTGCTCATGTTGTCATTTTTGTCACATCTGAGCGGGGCCTACGGTTTATCGCCGAGTCCGAACGGCACTCCTAAGAAGCTCTTTCGTAGGCAATTAGGCACTCACATATGAGCAGCTTTTAAATAATATGTATAGAATTGGAGTAAGAGGAAATTCGGCAAAATGAGATCATCTATGGTGTCAACAAGGCTCTAAATTGGGCCCAATTTATTTTGTGTCTTCAAAAGAAGTACAGAGTTCTCATACGCGCTTACGCAGATGATAACGTTATCATTGTAAAGCACAGATGTCTGGATGTCGCAAAAATAATAATTCAGGATGAATTTGATAACGCTACACGATGGTGCCATGACAATAGTTTGGTAATAAACTGTTAAATAACCAAAGTTATGCACATGCCTACACCAAATCAACCAACAGCTCATATTAACATTTACCTACTACAAAAAAGGAGACTGTCCAATCTCAAGATGAGGCGAAGTTATTGAAGTTCTCAAAAGCATCAAGTATCTGGGAATCATCTTAGATAATCACTTTATTTGGCAAGAGCATGTGCATCAAAAACACATATAGATAAACTTCTGAATGTCCAACGACGTTTATTGAATGTCACTAATGATAATGCCAATGTTTCCCAAGCTTTTATTTAGGTTACAATGTATAGGTAGGTATGCTAGTTTGTTTGGGGCAAATCTTACAGCTAAAATAGAACCTCTACTTGACATCCGATTGTCCTTTTGATGCGCTTTAAGTTCCTGTGAAAATACAATATACAAAACTCAATATTGTTATATTTTCAAAATGGCCGCCGCCACAAGATGGTAGATGTTGTAATTTTTATCAACCTTCTCAATATGGGTATCAAATAAAAGGGCTTGAAGAGTGGAAAATAATGAGTAAAGATATCACACTTAATTCAATATGGCCACCGCCACAAGATGACGGATGATATACAGTGGACTCTCCCTAAGTCGAACTCTCTCTTAGTCGAATTTCTCTCTTACTCGAATTTTTTCTAAATATTTTAGTATTCCCCTCAAATATCCATGCAAAAACATCCTCTCTAAATCAAACTCCCATTAAGTCGAAACTCCTTCTAACTCGTACACATTCTCTCGACAAAAAAAAATCACCCTCTCACAATTCGCATTTGGTTATACATACAATTATACATCGCGTATGTCATCATCGTACGTGCATTGTATTTTTGGTCTACCTATCCATATCCAATACATACGAGGGCGGGTCAATAAGTCCGTGACTTTTTGAATTTCTGACCTCTTTACTGAAACAGCAACACTGCTCCTGTCAACAGGCATCTGTCAGTTGACTCCTGTCAAAATTGTAACTTGCTGCGTCAGTTAGTTTGTGTTTGACAGCTATTTTTATCAGACTACTCACTAATTTGAGGAGAAAATGGAAAAAAGTGAATTTCGTGTGCTTATAAAGCATTATTTCTTGCGAAAAAAAAACATTACCGAGACCAAGGCTAAGCTTGATAAATACTATGGGGACTCTGCACCATCGATTTCAATGGTAAAAAAGTGGTTTACTGAATTTCGTTGTGGCCGTACAAGCACTGAAGATGCCGAACGTCCTGGATGCCCAGTTGAGGTCTCTACACCCGAAACAATCGAAAAAATTCACGATATGGTGTTGGCCGACCGAAGATTGAAAGTGCGAGAGATTGTGGAAGCCATAGGAATATTGCATGGCTCAGTGGTTTCAATTTTGAATGATCACTTGGGCATGAGAAAGCTTTCCGCAAGATGGGTACCGCGTTTGCTCACAGTCGACCACAAACGCAATCGTGTTTGCCATGGCAAAAATCCATGAATTGGGCTATGAATTGCTCCCTCATCCACCCTATTCTCCAGATTTGGCTCCGAGCGACTACTTCTTGTTCCCAAACCTGAAGAAATGGCTTGGTGGAAAAAGATTTGACTCGCAAACAAAGGCCTATTTTGAGGACCTCGACAAATCATTTTTTTTGGAAGGGATAAAAAAATTGGAGAAGCGTTGGACAAAGTGTATAGAGCTCAAGGGAGACTACGTTGAAAAATAAAATTATTTTTTTATCAAAAAATCTGTGTTTTAATCCAAAAGTCACGGACTTATTGACCCGCCCTCGTACCTACCTAAAAAGATACAATTTGTACAAAAATTGCTGGGCAAAAAAAACAATCTAATCCTTTTCCTGTGTTGTTCAAAACAGGTTTTATTTCAAAGGAATGAAAATCTATCTAGAAAAAAACATCTGGATTTAGTGAAATTCCAGTTGGACTTCGAAGATCAGTTAATTCTAGGCAGTTCAATAGAGCTAATGCAGTTATTCTGTGTAATTTGATAGTAAGATGAAATAAAAATATTGTGAGATACATGTTACGGAATTATTGCAAAGTAAACCGGGTGGTCAAAAGTATTGTTTTTACCTTTAAGCTTTAAGAGTTGGGACAGAAGATGTAAGCAACAATAAATTAAACTTTTAAGGGATTACATCATCAGAGTGGAAGGCAGGGGTTTGAATTCCAGGTTGGGGGCTGTGCCGCCGGGGCAAATGCCCGGCCATGGGAAAAAATTTAAAATTTACGAATCAACAACAGGCCTCGGATACCGACGGATCTACTGTTCCACCATACATACAACCCATACGAACGAACTAAGGACAACAAACTTCGGATATGTACGTGGAATGTTAGGTCCCTTAACAGGCCACGAGCAGCCGAACAACTAGCGGAAGCCCTAGACTGCTGCAAAGCAGACCTAACCGCCATCCAAGATATGCGACGGATTGGGCCGTGCAAAAAGAGTATGAAAAACTGCGACATCTACTACGGTGGTTGCTATCGATGGCAAACCAGCGGCTATTTGGATGCGGATTTGTTGTTGGTGCCAGGCTTAGGCAAGATGTCTTTAGTTTCCGGCATGTAAGCGAGCGCCTCGTGGTAATCCGCATCAAGGCTAAATCTACCAATATTAGTCTGATATGTGCACACGCCCCCACAGAGGAGAAAGCTGATGACACCAAAGATGCCTTCTATGAGCAATGCACTAGCTATGACATTATAATTGTCCTCGGCGATTTTAATGCAAGGCTAGCAAGAAAAGGCATCTTTGGTATCAATGTTGAAAGATATAGGCTTATCGACTTTGCGACAGGACAAAACATTGTCGTAGCTAGCACGCGGTTCCCCTATCTCGATATTCACAAGGGGACTTGAAGAACTCCTGATCAACCAACGGTCAACCAGATTGACCACATTATAATCGACGCAAGACACTCCTCCAGTATTATGGATATCCGAACGTTCCGAGGAGCCAACAGCGACTCGGACCATTAATTGTTTTAGCCAAGGTATTTTTGCGGATATCCCAAATAACGCCAAGACAAGCTAATATTGTAAGGAATTTCGACGTCAGACCAATACAATTGCAAGCGATCGCCAAGTCCTTTTCTGATCGAGTCTGCCTTAACTTCTTAAGAGGTTTTTGCCGCCAGCACAAAGCATCGAAGACCATTGGCAACACTGCCAGAAGGCCATCAGAGATGCCGCTTCTGATGTACTGGGTTTCACTCGACCACCCCAACGAAACCCCTGGTCTGATGATGAATGCCGGCTAGCACATGCAGCTAAGCACAAAGCACACAATGCGGCACTGCAAAAAAACTAGAGCTGCTCACGAGCTTTATGAGAAGAAGAGAAGAGACGAACACTGGCTTCTAAGGAGGATAAAGAAAGAACAAGAGAGGCGCGCGGTGGAGGAAATTGGGAGATGCGATCCGGAAGTTTTACCAAAAGGCCTTTCTTACATGGCACGGACAGAAACCCTGAACCAAAGCCTGTAGAGACGACCAAGGGAACAACGTAGTAGAGTTGCAGTCGATGCTGAGAAATTGGAAAGATTACTTCTGTAGACTACAACGGCGACGACGAAACAAATACTCCTGTCAAGCAAAATGAACCTTTCAACCTAGATGATGGTGACCAACAACTCCGTCCACCCGACCTGGATGAAGTGAAGATAGCAATATCTAAGCTGAAGTCCAACAGAGCTGCTGGAGCGGACGGCCTGACCGCCGAGCTCTTCAAAGCGGCAGGCCATGACTTGGTAAGGAGCATATACTAACTCATCTCTAAAATATGGTCGGTCGAAAGTATGCTCGATGAATGGAACCTCAGCATTATTTGTCCGATCCTCAAGAAAGGAGACCTTCTGAACTGCGTCAACTACAGAGGCATCAGTCTTCTAAACATCGCATACAAGGTCTTATCTACCATTTTGTGTGATCGCCTGAAGCCCTTCGTCAACAACCTGATAGGTCCACATCATTGTGGCTTCAGACCAGGAAAGTAAATTATCGACTAAATATTCACACAAGGGCAGATCTAAGAGAAAAACCATGAGCTTAAGATCGATACACACCACCCATATATCGATTTTGAGGCCGCGTATGACAACATCTTTAGAGACGAGCTATACAGAGCAATGTCTAGCTTTGGCGTCCGTCTGCGCAGGATGACGATAGAGAATGCACGCTGCTCCATCAAGGTAGCTAAACATCTCAATGAGACCTTTGATGTCAAAAAAGGATTTAGACAATGTGATGCGCTGTCATTGGATTTCTTTAACATCATTCTCGAAAGAATAGTGCAAAACTCACGCGTTAACATAAGAGGCACGATCTTTCAAAAGTCCGTGCAAGTACTCGCATACGCCCATGATATTGACATGATTGGAAGAAAGCAACGTGATGTCAGTGGCGCCTTTGTAAGTATTGAGACGGAAGCGGCGAAAATCGGTTTAGTGGTCAATGAGGGCAGTACTAGGAATATGCGGTCAAGCAAAAAGGATATTCAACACCGACATCTTGGACAGACGGTCACAGTCGACAGGTATAACTTTAAGGTAGTTAAGGACTTTGTCTACCTAGGCATCTATGGAGTAAGTGACATCAAACTAAATTGAATATGGCTGCCGCCCCAAGATGGCTGATTGGATTTTCTTTTCAACCCCCTTAATATGGATATCGAATGAAAGGGCTTGAAGAGTAGATAACGAAAGAGTAAGTGACATTATGCAAAATTCAATATGGCTACAGCTCCATTATAGCAGATTAATTTTCTTGCTCTTTGATGGCTACTGGAATGAGGGTTGACTCTCAGTGAGGGAACTTCTCAATGGTGAACAGCATAGTCACAAAATTGTGTATTCAATTCTGATAGCTCGTATTAAAATCTGGCATAACTCGAATAGTTCACCTTGGCTGGATTTATACCATGATTTGTGTAATTTGGTGAGATGGGTGTCATAAGTATGGGCTTGTAACTTGTTCAAGAGAAGGAATCTCCAAATCAAATACGGAACTTTGTTTCGTTAGGCAGAATTAAGCTTCAAGCTGAAATAAGTGGCAATCTGTGGTGAACTTCAAACAGCACAAAGCCATGTGTCCGTAAAAGGGAACAAAACAAGAAACACATTTCAACACCGCCAACCACAGACATATACCAAACAAGAAAAGATAATCTTATCAGAAAACTGTGACATCACATTCAAACTATACCTCCCAAGATTCAGATTAGGATAGTGTAACTATTGTACTAGAAAAAAATGACAACACTGATCAAAATAATATTATACTTAATAAATATTCTTTGGGGACAAGTTCATGCTCCTTTACAATGTATATGTGCCCAAAGGTCTGCTGAATGGTGCCATTGGACACTTTACAGAAATCATGAGGCCCACCTTTCAGAGAGCACAATTGTACGAAAATGATAAACTATCCGTCCGTATAGTCTTCAGTAAAGATGGTGTCCACATTATTAAGCCCAAATCTGTGCAATTCGCGGCAAATTATAGTCTCGGCATTTTTGAGACTCTATTTGCTATAAATATTTTCCACGTCGATGGACGAGAAGACAATCAACAAAGCACAATCTCAGAGTCTGTCCAACAAAAGATTTCCTCAGCCACATGCATACAATTTGGACGAATCTTAACAATTACTTAAGACAACATCTCAACAGAACACTACTCTCAGTTTCGTAATGGTGGAATCTGGTCTACAAACTGATGGGAATAAAGATATTTCATATGCCTGGAACTCTTCGAGCTTACTTTCTTCTTTTTTTTGTTTTTTTTTACATGCATTTTATTTTATTAATCAATAACTCGTACATACTAACAAAAAATGCTTAAATGCTAGCTTAAAATATAGACGTTATACACAATAATATACATATATTAGTATATACCTTTATATATACTAATATATACATATCTTTCTTAAATGCTAACCTAAACCTATGTAAGCTGGCCATCGCTATTTACAAAGCAAATAGATTGGTCAGCTCTGCCTCATTAGTGAGGCTGGTCCGGAATTGACGGAAACGACGACGAAACATCTTCTCGCCTGTTGAGTCGTCTGTCCCCAGATTAAAGGGAGATCAACGGGACCGCTGACCTATCTTGAATCAACCCTTTCTGATTAAGGTAGAGGAATGCTTCCGGTGGAACGAAGCCGTTAGAGCGCACACTCTGATAATAAAGGTAATTGGTTTAGTAAGACCCAGATATCAGGTTTCTCGTAGAGGCAATTGCTCTTGCGATGTTCCTTCGAGTCAGCTTAATTACGAAGTTGTCCACTCGAATAAGGTTCGCAATATTGTAAAGGACCTCTTTGAGATACAATTTTTTGTACTCCGACTCTGGTGTTCTGTACAAGCGAAGACAAGCCCTCTCAAACACCCGAATCTTTTCCATTAAGCTTGCTCGTACATTGAACCACACGGGACAACCAAATACCAGCATGGGTCTGATAAGGGCCATGTAGCAGATTATCTCTACCCTCGCATCGAGTTGGCTGCTGTAAAACAGTCTCTTTGTGAGGGCAAAAGCGCCTTTAGCTCTGGCTAGAGCAGCATCTACATTTTTGCCAAAATACAGAAACTGATATAGCCATATCCCAAGGTATCTGACTACATTTCGACAAGCAAATGGCTGTCTGTGTTGTCCAACGATCTGAAACTTTCGCCAATTCTTTCTGGTATCCGCAGAGGTCTCAGACAAAGGCGTCCTAAATAGAATGGTTTCCGACTTCTGAAAGTTGAAGATCAACTTTCAGTCATCGCAACATCGTTTAATTGTATCGAAGTCACTTTGTAGGAGCATATTAATGACCTCGATTTTTAGAGCTAATCTCTACGCGACTAGCTCGTCTGCGTACGCTATGGCATGGCGAAGTGAACTCACAAGATCGCTTGTGTAGATGTTGAATAGGATCGGCGAATTAACCGCACCTTGTTGCAGACCGTTTTTAATGTCGAATATTCCAGCAGAAGTTACATCGCCATTTTTCACGATGAACTGCTTGCTAGTAAGCATATTAAAAAGAATGTACAGTAGTGGTTTGCTTATGCCCAGCCTGTTCAACTTGTAGAAAAGTCCCTCTAACCAAACAGTATCAAAAGCCTTCTCCAAGTCAACCAAACAAGCACCCGTACATTGTTTCTTGCTTTTGTTCTATTGGATATCGGATACCAGTTTAGACACGGCATGTGAGATATCATGCCCCGCCTTAAAACTGAATTGGTTATCCGGAACTATATTTTTGTCCTCAACCCACTTAGTCTACTTCTTCTTATACTTTTATTAACCCTTTCCTCGTTATACGAACTTATGCATAACGAGTTTCCCATTTTTACTGCATCGCTACTGCTCCGCTTATGGGGTTGGCTAATGTCGCAGACCGCAGAACGCGTCTACATAATGCTCGGTCCTGGATCGCTTCAGTGGTTAACCCCAGACGTTGTTGCGCATTTGCCATCTGAGAAATCCAGGAATTCTTTTTCCGACCTCGTTTTCTTACAGTTGGAGTGACCGTAGTTGATAGTGCCTTTTTAACCGGATTTTCCGCAGATCTTCTTTGAACGTGGCAATACCAACTTATTCTATTCGCCTCAAGCTGTTCGGTTACCGAATTCTTTATATGTAGACTTCCTCTTATACGCGTAGATCTAATGCAATCGCGTTTAGTGACTCCAATAGACATCCTTAACATTTTCATTTCCGCTGCCGTCATTTTGTTTTTAAACGCTTCATACATTGTCCAGCACTGTGAACCGTATATAAGAGCTGGTCTTACAACCGTGGTGTAGAGCTTCCCCTTTAATTTAAGTGGAAATTTTCGGTCGCAAAAGATTCCCGAATTTTCCCGCCATTTCATCCATCCCACACTCACTCTGTGGTTTACGTCGTCGTCACATTTCGCTTCCATGTTAACGATTGGTCCTAAGTACTTAAAGATAGTGCTTTTCGGAAGAACTATTCCGTCTAACATTATATCCGGAACAGGTCGCAACGGATGTGCAAATGGGCACGTCAAATGCTCCGTCTTTGAAAGACTTATTTTAAACCCGGTTCTCTCTAGCGCATTTCTCCATGAATCTAAGGCGTTCTGTAAATCTTTGACGTTATCGCTAAGTATAACTGCATCGTCAGCGAAGAGAATTGGCGTTACATTTGCTTCGCGCATGCAGTCTTTTAAAAGATAGTCGAATGCTACGTTAAAGAGGAAAGGGCTAAGTACGCTTCCTTGATGCACTCCGACATTAACTGGAAATTCTCTCGTTAGTCCAGCAGAGCTTTTAACCGCAGTTTTCACGTTTCCGTACATGTCTTGTATTATTCTAACATACGTTTCCGGTACATTTTGAGACCTCAGCGCGGCCCATATGAGATCCCTAGGCACTCGATCGAATGCTTTCTCGAGGTCGATAAATACCATGTGTAAATCCTTAGACGAATCTCGGTGCCTTTCCATTATTATTCGTAGGCTTTGGATAGCGTCCACCGTCGATCTTCCTTCAACAAATCCACACTGGCTATTATCGAGCTTCATTATTTGCCGAAGACGTTCGTTTAAGACTCTTTCGACGGTTTTCATTGTGTGTGACATAAGCTTGATTGAACGGTAGTTGTTGCATTCTCGAGTGTCGCCTTTTCCTTTGTATAATGGAACCAAGAAGCTACTTCTCCATTGATTTGGCATGGGTTGTCCACATTTTAATTTATTTAAAAGTTTCGATAGCCAAACGCTGCCAATCCCCTCCATCTTCGACCAAAACTCTGATGGAATGCTGTCTGGTCCCGCCGCTTTCCCCCGCTTCATTTTTCCAATTGCTATACTTATTTCTTCGATTGAAAAGTCCGAAACTTCCTCCTCGAATAGACCAGCGGTCGGCACGATATCACGTGGAAACTGTTTGTTAAGCAACTCCTTGCAGTATTCAAGCCACCGGTCACAAATTTCCTTTTCATTTGTTAATAAGCGACTGTCTGCGTTTTTGATGTATTTCGGCGAGGTTATTTCCATTGAATTTTTTCTCCTCTGTGCAGCGAGCTTAAAAATATTTGGCATTTTAGTACTGTACGACGTTTGAACTTCTTGGATAGCTTGTCTTCTATCCGCCGATCGTGAGGATATTTGTTCCAACTCCTGGTACAGGTTTTCCGCTTCTGCCGCTCGAGTTCGAGCCAGGACTTTCTTTGCGATCTTTTTAAGACGCTCGTATTCAAGAGCCAGTCGAGCTTTTTCGATACCGTCGCTCCGATCGCATTTTGTCCACGCTTGGAATGCACTCTTCTTATCGGCCACAGCTCGTTTGGTTTCGTCATTCCACCACCATGTTTCTTTGCCGACGTGATGGTATTTCGATATAGTCCCCAGATGGGACTTTGCGAGTGTTATGCATTCCTCGTGCATGCTGTTCCACATTTCTTGCGGGCTAAGTGAGTCTGTGATACCACTTAGTCTACTGATGACTCTATTACTCTATTGATCGCTTTTTCAAATACATTGCTGACATTCGGTAGGAGACTTATCGACCGAAGATTCGCCGGATTTTACGTGTCTTTATCCCATTGGGAATAAGATGCAGCACAGCTGTCTTCTAATGCGCTGGATAATGTGCATTATTCGTTGCATTATTAAACAGTGTGGTGTAAATGTCCACCGCTTCTTTTGGGAGATATCTAAGCATCGATTCCAACTGATTTCTTATTTCTAAGTGATTGAAAGATCGTTTTTCCCTTAGAACATCGACGAACGGAATGACCTTTTTCAAGACAGTTGATACATGGGTGGTGGCGATCGCGCGATGGTTAGCTCAGTGGACTATCACGCAAAGGGTCTGTGGTTCGATCTCCGACATCACCAACAATTTTTCGAATCGTCATCACCCTTTCGGCGGGCAACGGCAAACTCCCGAAAGTAAAATTGCCTATGAAAAAGCTTCTAAGGAGTGCCGTTCGAATTCGGTGATACCGGAGGCCCCGCTCAGATGTGAAAAAAATTAAAACATGAGTGTCAAGAAGCTAGGCCATGGCCAATACCGGGCTGCCAGCGCCACAGTGTTTTTTTTTTATACATAAAACCAACCTTTTTACTCCATGGAACCTCCTAGCTACCGGCAAATTCTGAAAATCGGTACATGACTCGATAGCATGTTTTTCCGATCGATAGTACTCACATTTGGTGCATTGCACTGTCAAGGATACACCTTAAAAGGACCTCTGAACTTTCTCCGACTTCTTCTGATTTCCGAAACGTGGTTAATTGTCATCTTTATAACTTTATTGAAAAGTTTCCTGACGATTGCGATTCCTTCGCTTCTAAATTGATGCAACGATGGTCAAAAGCTAACGAAATCATAATCGCGTTGCAAATATCCTCGTGGGTTCCTATCGACAATATAGCTGTGAAATGTGCATTAAAGCTATTCTCTAAATACCTTAACAAAAGAGCAGAGACCTTTGTAACTTTTGGAATTCTCATCAACGAATTTACGTGCTCCTGAAAGTTCAGATTTTAGTTGTTAAAGCGTTGTCTCAATCTGTCTAATGCCTTTCTGTAGTTAGCACCGATCATATCGAACTCTTTGATAGCACTCAACGCTTCGCCTGACAAACAACGACCGAGATAATTCAATTTTTGTAGGTCATCTATATCTTCCTTATCGACCAAATTAAGGAACAATCCCATGGAGTTAGGATATTCGGAAGGTTTCCAAGAAAATGTAGGAAGTCTAGCTGCTTCTAGCTTCAAATAAGAAGGTTGACCTTGAGGATACTGAGGTGCATTCAACTGGTCAGCACAGCCGGTGCTATTAGCTTTATGCTCAGGCAGTAAACTCCATATGACCGATTTTGTGATCACACATATTTTCTCAACCTCGTCACGAAAACTATCTGTTCACTCACAGCATTATCTGCTTAAAATAGGACTCAAGTATTCCTAATCTGCATTTCAATTCAGTGGCCGTCAACTTATCACCCTTCATGGAAATAAGCTTCGTTGGGCGAGTTAGGCCTTCCTTTATATTCGATCGTAAAATCGTAAGTTCGACCTGCGAATCAACTTTGCTTTGGCCTGCCAGGTCAACTTTGGTTGGCGGACCTCCTTAGCCATCAGCTTTACCACCTGCGGATTCCTTGTCGTTTCCCATTTCCAGATGAAAACTAAGTATCCAACCGGAGATCGAGGGCGAAATCAATTGGGGTAAGAATAAACAAGGTAGCTTTTAAAAGACAGAAACCAGCCATTCAATTGGTACTCTCAGCTACAACGATAAACTCCAATGAAAATTATTCTAAGTCCCGACAGCTAGACTCGTGCAACAAGTTTCAAATACACCAATCCTCGCAACAATACGTATAGCAACAACTACCCTGCCTCAATGTATCAGAACCCAATCTCCAGCAACACTACTTTGCTTATCCACGAAATTAATCAACATGCATAAAAACTTATGTGTGAAACCTACTGCATCCACAATGTTGATGGTTGTCTGTTGTACAGTCCACACGATGATATGAAAGCTTCTCGTGATGAACGGTGGATGGTGCTGAGCTGAGCTGATATTGGTGGCTGCGATCCTCAAGCTCTTTTTTGTTAATACTGCTTACGTGGCTATGTAAATTCTTTGGTTGCCTTACTACGTCACTCCTCATACGGCAATTTTTTTGAGGATGGTGTGATTCCGCTGATCGAAGGTCACCGTTCACGAAAGCTTTCTCTTTGAAGCGAGAGTTGGAATTTCAAGATGCACTTCCTGAAATTATATTTGAATATGCAGTTCTTGTGGATTTACTAATTTCAGCAACACAATCCTTTCAGATGTGAAAATATTTTTATAATTTCCGTGGACTCGTGAACGAATCATACATATGATTTGGTTTTCATTGCTTTTATTTGAATCTAAAGATTATCCCGGGTTTCGGCACCAAAATGTTAGCCTTGTGAGCGTTTTCACAAGGTAAAAATATATCTATACATTATATACATTAACTTTTCCAAAAACCACGTCCACTCTTCTTCAATGTTACAACGATAATCTGGTTCTTACTTGTACAATAATTTCGTTCCTTTCGTACCATCATGAATTCGCCGAATTATCATTGAAAAGAAAGCAATGGAAAACAAGGAAAGCTACATTATTCGAAGGTGTAATTAAAAAATAGCGAAAGATGTATTAACAAGAAGATCTTCTTGTAGAAGCACTATATTGTATGAAATTAGCATGCAAGCGACCGTGCAACATGACGCATTAATTGAAATGAACAGACTTAGAAAACTAAAAACATAAAAAATAAATTAATGGTAAACAAATATTTTTAAAAACAATATTTTATTGAAAAGTTGAAATGAAAAGATGAAAATAGACTTTGAAATAAATAAAACCAAAGCAAACCCACAGTTTTATTAAATTATACAATTGTTTATGATATAAAAGCTTGTCGTGAGGACGTATACAATTGAAAGTGAATATTTTTCTACAAAAAAATCTCGCGAGAATATATATTTTTATTTTTTTTATTTTTATCCTTTTATTAACCCTTTCCTCGTTATACGAACTTATGCGTAACGAGTTTCCCATTTTTACTGCATAGCTGCTGCTCCGCTTATGGGGTTGGCGCGAGAATATATATTCCTTGACGAAAGTCACTCTTGGTAAAAATTATATTTTTCAATAAAAAAAATTCATACATGAAAATTTCTCAAGAAGGTTTTATATCATATACAATAGTATAATGTAATAAAACTATGGGTTTGCTTTAGTTTTATTTATTTCAAAGTTAATTTTCATCTTTTCAGAGGATTTAAATAAAAGATTTCTTTTAAAAATATTTTGTTACCGTTAATTTATTGATAATGTCCATGCCTCTGCGCCATAGAGCAGGACTTAGATTATTAATGTCTTATGTAGGGTAACGGTCGTTGTACGAGAGTCGTCTGTGCTAGTCAATTGCCTTCTAAGCTCAGAGAAGTAGCGATTGACAAAAGTTATTCTTCGTTTCATCTTCACTTCGTTTCGTCTGATGTGATAGCGGAGCCTAGGTAGAAAAAGTTCTTAATTACGTCATAGAAGTATTTTTCGGGGGAAACATTCGGTCCTAGACGTCGGAGTTGAGTGTCCTTTTTGCTTTGACACCATGTACCTCGTATTGCCATTGTTGATCGCTAAACCCATTTTTGTGCTTCCGTCTCAATACTCGCAAAAGCGCCATTGACATCACGCTGCTTTCTCCCGATTATGGCAATATAATGGGCGTATTATAACGATGGACGGACTTTTGAAAGATTATGTCTCTTGTGTTTGCGGGTGAGTTGCACTATTCTTTCAAGTATAATGTTGAACAAATCACATGACAGCGCATTGCCCTATCTTAATCCTTCTTCGACATCAAAGATCTGGGTGAGATCTTTATATACCTTAACGGAGCAGCGTGCATTCTCCATCGCCATCCTACACAGACGGATGAGTTTGGGAGGGATATCAAAACTAGAATTACTCTGTACGAGTATAGCATAGATGCTGTCATACGTGGCTTTGAAATGGAAATAGGTGGTGTCTATCGATCTGAAGTTCATGGGTTATCTCCAAGATCTGCCGTTGTGTGAAAGTTTATAGTGATGGTGGACTTTCCTGGTCTGAAGTTACAATGATATGAACCTATCAGCCTAAAAAGATTGATGCCTCTGTAGTTAGCGCAGTGAAGAGGGTCTCATTTCTTGAGGATCAGTGAAACTATGCTTTTTGACCATATTTAAGAGATGAATTGGTGTTGGCTCCTTACCAAGTCATCGCCTGCCATTTTGAATAGCTCGGCAGTTAAGCCGTCTGCTACATCAGCTTTCTTGGACTCCAAATTAGATATAACTATCATCACTTCATTTAGGTCGGGTGAACGATATTATTGGTCTACATCGTCCAGGTTGAAAGGTTGATTCACCCTGACTGCATTAACAGCATTAGCTTGTCTTTGAACTGTCCGTGATATAAGTTAGGTACGCACACACGGGGAAATTGTCTCAATGTTTAAAAAAATGATTTTGGAATTTCAATAGTCCAGGATTCGGACATCGGCAAAACTTATGGCAAGAAGGAATCTAAATTCCTAATATTATTTTAATGGATAATTCACCTTGTTTACCTGAAAATTCGCGTAAATATCTTACGATGTCGGATATTTTATCTAAATCAGCGAGGTAACCGAGTTCGGGGTTTATATGTTGGCCTTGGCCAACAGAGAGATCAGGTCTAGTGTCAATTAGAGATTTGATTATATTTGTTATTGTGTTGATGAGGACAGCAGAGGGAATAGTTTGACGCGGTGTGTTTTGGGGCTGTGGTTGAGGCTGTTGTGGGGATGGTGACTCGGGTAGAGAAAATATTGGGGAGCGGATAATATTGTTGAGATTTGCCAATTTGTATTGATTGAAGATTGAATTCAATTCCTGTTTAATTTGTTAAGAGAATAGCTTCCTATATATAAACAGTATAATTTTTGGTTGGTAAGAAAAAATAATTGATGGTTACGAAATAAATTTATAAATTTGATTTTCTTAGATCTAAAATTGTATGTGTATATTTTTCTCAAATGATTAGAAACTATGTTTCTTTTATTGATTTGACTTTGAATACTAGACACTACGTTTTCTCCCCTTTTTTACTCTTAATTAGCAATTATATTTCTTCAATTTTAATCACTTATTTCTCTTAAATTACTATGTTTCTTATATCTTAACTATTTGTTACAAATTTAAAATTTATTTAGGAATACATACCTACGTATGCATGTCCGGAGCGGCTGGCAGCGTTCACTGTCTCCTTTTCGTCTGCAGTTTAGCAGTTACTGGGGGCCTAATTTCTTCAGACAGTTTGGAGTTGCATCACAGTTCTCTTCATCCAATGTTATCAAACCTTTTTTTGCTCTCTTCGGGTCCGGAAATTCACTGTTTGGTTTCAAACTTTTCCTTAAATCGCGCACTCACTGTCTATGGTGAAACTTTTAGCGATGTTTACCTATTTGGTCGGACGCTAGTAAGGTACTCACACACGGGGAAGCTTAAAAATAATATTTTTTTGATTTCTTAAAGGCCAGCTGTCCACTTTATGTAGATATGCAATCATAATTGTCTACTTAGAATAAAATACAATTATTTATACCTTCGAATTGAACGGGCAAATATGCTGACAAGGTAGCTTGGCGGCTTGCAGGTTGATACCATATAATTTGGTGTTATTGCTTAATGTGCAGGTTTTTGGACCTAGTGCACCATGGTCATGGGAACGGATGCATGCGGCAAATGCATTACATGTGTCGATCGTGGGAATGAACTTTGGAGCATGTTTCAAGTAGAGGTAATATTTTGGGTATTTACTCCTGAGATTCGAGTGTCCTCACTCTATACCATGTATAGAATTGGTACTTATTTTTCGTTTGCTGGTTTGATATTTTCTGGAGCCTGGAGGTGATGTTTTCTCAGGAAAGTTTATCATGCTAAGGATGGTGATGTTTTCCATTTAGGTAAGGACTTGCCTGATTATGATGATTGCAACAACTAGTATAAGGAGAGTTATAAGGCTGTAGTTGGTAATAGCGTATACTTGTTCCTTTTCTTCAAGCTCGGTTAGCTGATCTGTGTTGTTGATGTGCCGCTCTTTTACCATTTCGAGGCTAAGAAGTTTCTCATATGTCTTGGCCGATAAGCTTGGCTGGAGTACCTCTGTGCAATTCTAGTTTTGTCCATTTATAAATAGGGATGCATTATGACATTAGCGAACGAAAGTTGCGGTCAAATTGAATATGTTGTTATCGATTATGATAGATCCATTAAATTGGTTGAGAAATATGGTTCCAGGATGGATTTCTTCAACAGTTGGAATGTGTTGATTGGTAGCCTCGTCGCAATGTGAAGGTTTGCTTTTTAGCAAAATTGAAATGCAATCATCGTTTTTTAAGTTTAAAATTTGGTTATTTTTACAAACAGTTGAGTTATTAAAGGATTTACAATCTTCCTTAATACCATTCTTGCAATACAATATTTTTTTTTTTTAAATTTAGTTTAACAATTTTATTATTATATTGGACTGGCTTAACAAGTTGCCGTTCACACAAACAATTTTCTGTTCTAGGTATGCTAATAATGTAAAGTAGTGCTCCTAAGTTTGAAGCTGTTTTTATACTCGCAAATTCTAGTGCTTCTTCTAAACTGATATATGGAATGCAACTTTCATTGAATTTTCCTTTTACAATTTCTAATTCGGAATTTGACAGAATGAATGAGTTTACAATTTTGCATTTTGCCCATAAGAAGGCATACTCTATATTAATTATTTCTCCTTTATTAATATCTACAAGTAAGTTATACTTAGTGTTTAGAGGAAATGGTTTTCTAAATTATTTCTGGATTCAATTAGTTGTATAACCTCGTTTGTAATGTCAGTTAGCTTATTTATTTTGTCTGCGAGCAATTTGTTAGATGGCAACGATTAGTATAAGGCCTCGTAGGAGTAGCATCTTCCCACAGGTGCTGGTTCTTTAAATGACGAGTACGAGCCTCTGCAGCCGAACATCTTGCAGCTCTGCTAATAAGTCCTACTTCCTACTTCACGCCTCTTCCTGCGCCATAAACCTGGATTGGTGTCGGAAAAACTGAACAAGACTTATCCGGGCTACTCCGATATATTTGGAGGATTTGCAGGACTTAGTCAGGGTCTTGGAAAAGAGATGGTGGCGGACGAGCCCTATATGGGCCAACGGCAGCGCTCACATCCCGGAACGGGTTACTGGCTTCGGTGTAACCGACCCCTCGTCCTAGGGGCATTTAAAATGGAACTGGACCTCCAGGTTGGGGGTTGTGCCGCCGGGGTGACTGTCCGGCCATTTAAAACAAACAAAAGTTACGAAGCATCAACAAGCCTCGGATATGGACGGATCTACTGTTGACAACCCACGCAAACGATTTAAGGACAATGAGCTTCGGATATGCACGTGGAATGTTAGATCCCTTAATAGACTACGTCCAGCCGAGCAACTAGCGAAGGCCCTAGACTGCTGCAAAGCAGATATAACCGCCATTCAAGAAATGTGATGGGATGGGCCGGACAAAAAGATGATGAAAAACTGCGACATCTGCGTACGTTCCGAGGAGCCAACATCGACTCGGACCATTACCTTGTTGCAGCCAAGGTACGGTTGCGGATATCCCAAACTACACCAAGACAAACTAATGCTATGAGAAAATTCGACGTCAGACGGCTATAATCGCAAGAGATCGCCAAGTCCTTTTCCGAGCAAGTGTCTCTTAATCTGTTAAGAGGTCCAATGCCGCCATCATCCAGCATCGAATAACATTGGAAACACTGCCAAAATGCTTTCAGATATGCCGCTTCTGATGTGCTGGGTTTCACTCGTCCACCACAACGAAACCCCTGGTTCGATGATGAATGCCGGCAAGCACTTGCAGCTAAGCAAGATGCATCTAACGCGGCGCTGCTTAGAAAGACCAGAGCTGCTCATGAGCTCTATGAGCGGAAGAGGAGAGATGAACACCGGCTTCTCAGGAGGAAGTAGAAAGAGCATGAGAAGCGCGCGATCGAGGAAATTGAGAGATGCTCCTCCAGGAATGAGGTTCGGAAGTTTTACAAAAAGGTAAAAATAACATGCCGCGGAAAAAAACCCCGAACCGAAGTCTGTAGAGATGAACAAGGAAACGTCGTAGTAGAATCGCAGTCAATGCTGAGGATTTGGAAAGACCATGTCTGCAGACTGTATAACGGCGATGACGAAGCAAATACCGCTGTCAGTCAGAATCAACCTTTCAACTTTTTCAACTTGGACGATGATGACCAAAATTCCGTCCACCCGAACTGGGTGAAGTGAAGATAGCTATATCGAAGCTTAAGTCCAACAAAGCTGCTGAAGCGGATGGCCTGACTGCCGAGCTCTTCAAAGCGGCAGGCGATGACTTGGTAAGGAGCATACACCAACTCATCTGTAAAATATGGTCGGACGAAAGTATGCCCAATGAATGGAACCTCAGCATTGCTTCTCCGATTCTCAAGAAAGGAGACCCTCTGAAATACGCCAACTTCAGAGGAATCAGTCTCCTTAGCATCGCATATAAGATCTTTTCCGCTGTCAATAGGAGTATGAACGCCTGAAGCCGTTCGTCAACAACTTGATAGGTCCATATCAGTGTGGCTTCACGCCAGGAAAGTCCATCATCGACAATGAGCTTCAGATCGATACACACCACCTATTCATCGATTTTAAGGCATCTGTAGACATCTGACAGCATCTGTAGAGACGAGCTATACAGAGCAATGTCTAGTTTTGGCATCCCTGCCATACTCGTCCGTCTGTGCAGGATGACGATGGAGAATGCACGCTGCTCCATCAAGGTCGGTAAAGATCTCACCGAGACCTTTGATGTCCAGAAAGGATTTAGACAAGGCGATGCGCTGTCGCGCGATTTTTTCAACATCGTACTTGAAAGAATAGTGCAAAACTCAGGAGCAAACACAAGAGGCACTATCTTTCAAAAGTCTGTCCAACTACTCGCATACGCCGACGATATTGACATAATCTGGAGAAAGCAGCGTGATGTCAGTGGCGCTTTCGCGAGTATTGAGACGGAAGCGGCGAAAATGGGTTTTAGCGGTCAAGTATATGCTGTCAAGCAAAAAGGACAACCAAAACCGACGTCTCGGACAGACCGTCACCCTCGACAGATATAACTTTGAGATAGTCAAGGACTTTGTCTACCTAGGCTCCGCCATAAATACAGACAACGACACCAGCGCTGAGATCAAGCGAAGAATAACTCTTGCCAACCGCTGTTTCTTTGGGTTAAGAAGGCAATTGAGTAGCAAAGCCCTCTCTCGGACAACAAAAGTCACCATTTATAAGACCTTAATAATCCCGGTCCTGCTCCATGGCGCAGAGGCATGGACATTATAAAAAAATGAATGAGGGTGCTCTAGGATTGCTTCAAGAGAAAAATTCTTCGGGCGATCTTCGGTCCCGTCTGCATTGACGGTGAGTGGAGGAGGAGATACAACGACGAACTGTATGGACCGTACAGCGACATGGACCTATCCAGAAGAGTGAAGATCCAAAGACTGAGATGGCTGGGTCATATAGAGCGCATGGACACCAATGCTCCGGTCCGAAAAGTCTTCGAATCCGCTCCCGAGGGAAAGCTCAGTAGAGGAAGGCCAAGACTCAGGTGGCGCACGCAAGTGGAAGAGGACCGCAGCCAACTTAGCGTGCGAAACTGGAGGCAGCTAGCCAGGGATCGAGCTGGCTGGAGAAGCTTGTTGACTGAGGCCCAGGTCCACCCCGGAGCAAAGTAAGTAAGTGAGCAATTTTTTTGTTTTAACCTGTTTACTATTGTTTTTAAGTAACTTATGGAAGTGTGATATTACAATTTTAACTTCATCATGGTCGGGGCTTCCAGTAACCCACTTCCAAGCGCTTCCAATAAAATTCAGGGATCTCGCTTTTCTTTTCGTCGGTTTTAAGGTTTTAAGTTGGTTTCGTATTTGGGAAATTAGGATAGAATAGACACGAGTATTTGGGAGTTAATTTTAATCGGGTAATTTCCTATCTGGTTCACTATATTTTCAATTGTATTGGTACTTTAAAGTACCACTTTATGGTAAAAAAATTATTCTGAAATTTGAATAGTCCAGTATTCAGACTTCGGCAAAACTTGTGGCAAGAATATAGAATAATATATAGAATAATATTGTTTTTAAGAATAGTTTTCCCTGATTCTGCTAAAACAGTGGTTGATCTGTCTTCTTTAACTATGTACATATCTCTTCTTCAAACCTTGCAGACAGTTTTGTGCCTAATCGCTTATTAATTTTGACATATATTTCTGTACCGGGGGAATAGATTTTAATGGGGTGTTTCCTCTTGTTGTGTTGCTGCCTATCTTTTATTTGTTATTCTATATTGATATTCTCTTTTATTTCTTACATCGCCTCAGGAAAACTATACAATTCGCAGCATTTTTGGCGACTTCGAATGTGTGGTCATTCCAACGTAAGTTGTCATTGACACACATACCGAGAATGGAAAATTTTTCGGTTTCAACGATGCAAGTGCCATTCATGGATAATGGCTGGGTATTTGAATTGAGCTTAAGCATTGTGTTTCGGAAGCATTAAATTCCACTCTGTTGGTAGTTCCCCAATTCGTTATGTTATGAGCAGGGATGTGATTTCGGGAACTAATATGAAAATCAGAGAGTACTGTCGTCAGTAAAGGAGTAAATTGGACTAGGAGTAGCAAACAAAGGATCATTGATAAAAATTAAAAAGAGTGTCGGAGGCAGAACAGAGCCCTGGGGCGCACCAGCATTTGTTTTGTGAATATTAGACTTGAAACCATCCAAGACAAATTGAATTGAACGTTCCGAAAGGTAATTTCTAATTCATTGAAGAAGAGAGTCATCGATCCCGAATGCATGCATTTTCGACAAAAGAGGCTGATACCAAACTCTATCAAATGCCTTAGAAATATCAAGTGCAACTATCTTGCTTTCGCCAGATGGATGTAAACTTTGGTTCCACTTTTCGTCGAGACATGCCATCAAATAACCAGTGGACCTGTTGCTACGAAAACCGTACTAACGGTCATTAAGAAGTTTTCATTTTTCGAGATATTTTATGAGCAGACGATTTATCAGCGTTTCCAAGAACTTGGAAAGAAGGGACGTAAGTGCAATGAATCTGTAAGAGGAGAGAGAAGAAGATTCGCCTTTTTTAGGGACAGGCTGGACAAATGGTGTTTCCATTTGCTCGGAAAGAGTCCTAAAGAGTAGGATTGGTGGAAAAGCTTACGCAGTGGTTTTGCCAGCGTAGAAGAACACCTCTTGAGAAGAAGGGGAGATATACCATCTGGACCAGCGGATTTGTGAGCGTTAAAATCTTTAACTACTCTTGCTACTATACGAGTGCGAAAGTGGATTCTTCCCATTGAAGATTCGACGCACTCAAATGTACGCGGAGACAAAGCACAATCTGGAAGCGTTGAGCTGGCCGCAAAGTGTGCAGCAAGCAGATTGGCTTTGTCCAAAGAACAGGCAGCTGGAATGTCATTGTAAATGAGCGTTGGGATGGAGGATGAGGCAGAATTTCTAATGTTTTTGACGAACGACCAACAATTTTTACTACGTTTGGGATATTGTGTTATTTTTTGCCTCAGTGTTGGTCGTATATAAATTTCACACGCTTAAGAAAGGCGTTGCATTCATTCTTGGCTCATTTGAATTTTTTCCGGTTTTCCTCTGTGGAGTTGGTCTTATTGGACTGAAAAAACATTTCTCTCAACCTGACAGCCTCCTTACAGCTCGAGTCGCACCACGTCTTTTCCTTTGGTCTGATACTCTTCATCCGGTGAGGGATAAATAATCTCATTTCAAAGAGAATAGTCAGTGATCATATCAGCAACGGCATCCACGTCGTTATCGAGGAAACATAACGACCAGTTAATATTCCTAAAGAAGGTGTTAAGTCCGCTACAATTGGCTTTCTCGTATTACCATACTGTTCTTTTAGGAGTTTTTTCTTTAACTGTGTGGTCAATGTACGAGAATTTAGCTGATATGACACAATGGTCCGACGAGCCTAGGGGTTTGAGCACATAGACAGTGTACTTATCAGGGTGAGAGGTTAGAATCAGGTCCAGGGTGTTGGCGGTATGACTATCAACGTCTGGGATTCACGTGGTTTCATTTACAAGCTGGGTCAAGTTGTCTCAAAACATCGTCCTTCGAGTGTCGTCTGTCCAGAATGTCGAAGCCACCCAGAATTGTGTATATTGGAATCGCCCGTAATAACGATTTCAGCATGAGGATACAGGGACACAATTCTTTGAATGGAGTCAGAAAGTGCATCAAACTCGTTAAAGGTCAAATTGCTGTCTAGTTTGGAGCTTCTGTAAATAAAGCAGTAGTGGATAAATTGCTTACGGAGATGGAATTTAAATCACATGAAATTGATTTCCGGATTGGAACAAGGACTACATTGTAGTGGAGTTTGGTAAGCTACATCACTACGCACGTAGATGGCGAAGCCGCGGTGAAAGAAGAATAATGGCACTAGTTCGTAGCCAGGTAGCTTGAGATCAGAGTGATCTGAGAGGTGTGGGCGGGAGTCTACCTGGTTTCACTTAGTGCTGAAACAGCTGGTCTGAATTTACAGACGTGGACGTACACAGAAAAATGATTAGTTTTTAGTCTGCGAAAGTTTGCTATGTCCACTCTGAATTTCGGAGCCATTACAAGAAAAAAACAAAAAAAAAACACAAACACCGACGATGCCTTGTCGTTGGTTTACCGAAACAAACTGTTGTAGGTGTTATGCCCTTACAAGAATATGAGATAGTACACCAACAAAATTGTCATTCGCAACCTGCCATCCATCGGTTGTTACATACACTCAGTCATTGCTATTGCCGTATAACAGCAACGTCAGTGACCGGGCGCAAGCAACAGCACTCCGACCGGGGCAGGATAGAGGATGCCCGCACTATATTTGTATATATATATATATATACATATTAATTTTTCCCACGACTGCACAGCACAAATGTTTTTTTTGTTCTTGTTTTTTATTATTATTTATTTATTTATTTTTGTTTTTTTTTTCACTCTTTTCTTGGAGAGATTTTTTTGGTGTCATTGCAGACGGCGGCGATCGTGTTGTTCTGGATCTGTGCTTACGTTTCATCCAAAAAATGTTTCTATGGGTCTTTTGCTTGTAACGGAGTGTATGGAGAAATGATACTCATAGACCAAACGATCTAAGAGTTCTGTAAATGATCGTTGGATTTTTTCGGCTTTCAAACATCTCATAATATCTGAGAGAGTAGAGTGAAAACGCTCTATCTGCCCGTTAACCAAACTACTACGAGTATTTGGAGGTGTTTTATAAATTTGTATTCCTAGTTGATCACGTAACATAAAACAAATGGTGGCAGAATTAAAAGATTTCCCGTTGTCAAATACGACTAATTTAGGAACGCCAAAAGCGAAAATGAATTGTTTTAACGGTTATCGGATATCTTCGATAGCTTTGGATTTTATGGTTCTGACTTGAGCGTATTTGGAAAATTTATCAATTGCTGTTAAGACTAAATTTTTGTCAGTCGATATCCAAATATACTACGTGACTGTGGGATAGGGGTTTCCTGGATTTCAGACTCACTGAAGCAATTGTATTTTATTTTCGTTGGTACTTCTCTGCGCGTGGTTGTGTTCCTTGATTATTTCGTCATCTTGGTCGATTTGGTTTTCGAAAACTTTTACCTGGATTTGGGTGAATTGTATTTTATATGAGGAAAAGAGATGTGGAAAATACTTTGTATTTTCGGTGGTGTGAACTCCGTTTATTACCCAAGCGAGACAGCGTTTAAGTATTGAAGTTAATTCTTCATTGAGATAGTCAGGTTGGTTATAGGTATGTCTATGATAAGTTGGAAAGGGTATCTTGAAAAAATAAGTTGGTTCATTTCCAATAAAAGCATAATTTGATTTTTAAAATCATTAATAGGAGTTTCAATCGTAAAACTGACACCGTGTGCTGAGTTTTAGGTACTATGCTGAGAAACAGTCATTGAGTTAACTTGAGAATTTCGCGGGGGACGTGAGAGTGCATCTGCGACTACATTCGCTTTCCCTGGTTTGTAATTGAGTTCATGATCGTACTCATCGGGAATCGCATTCCAGCGTTTCATCTTACAGTTTCTGTTTTTATTGCTGAGCGCGTACGGCAGCGGCTTGTGATCGGTAAAAATTTTGACTTGAGCTGTGCCGAATAGATAATTCCTAAGGGTGTTTAAAGCCCAAATTATGGCTAACATTTCCATTTCAATAGCTGAATAATTTTCTTCGGTTGCGTTTCACGATCTAGAGATAAACGTTATCGGCTTATTTTTCTGAGAAAGTACAGCGCCGATCGCATAGCTAGAAGCATCGGTTGTGAGCTCAAATGGAATTTTGAAATCAGGATAGGTGAGTTACAATTCTCGAGAGACTGAGGAATTTTTTATTCTATTGAAGACTTCGATAGCGTCTGCAGATAGTGAAATTGGGATTTTGTGTGAACGATTTTTTGAGACGCGCGTCTTCACATCTCAACAGAGAAGTAAGAGGCTTAGCCAGTTTTGCATAATCCTTTACTAAGCCGCGGTAGTGTCCAAAAAGTCCAAGAAAACAGCGCAATTGCTTGAGAGTTTTGGGAGCAGGAAAGTTTACGATTGCTTCTACCTTTTTGGGGCTTGTTAATATTCCTTTTGAAGTTACAATACAATAAAGCCAAGGAATTCAACTTCTTGTTTAAAAAAGTTGCACTTCTCCAATTGTATTTTCATATTGACTTTGTAGAGAGTTTGGAATATCGTTTCTACATGTTTTACATGGTCATTCCCGTTTACGCTAAAAACGATGATATCGTAGCAGAACTTTCCTATGTAAGAGCGCAGGATGTCGTCTAGAGCGCGTTAGAAGATGGACGGCACATTTCTTAGGACAAAAAGGTCGTCTGGTTAATTCGTACTATACGTTATTTATTGAAAAATCAGTTTTTTCATATCCGATTCCTCAAGGGGAATCTGGTGGAAACCACTTTTCAAGTCCAGAACAGTGAAATATTTGCTTTTCCCTAGTTGGGAGAGTACGAGTACTTCACTGATCTCGGGAATAGAATACCGATCCGAGACCGTGAAGTTATCGAGCTAACGGTAATCGATAATGAGTCTGTACTGCTTATTACCCATTGAATCCGCTTTTTTGGGTACAATCCACACTGGTGAATACTACGGTGATCGAGAGGTCCTTGTAATTTTGTCGTCTAACAGCTTTTTTATCTGATTTTCTACTTCATCTTTCAAAGAAGCTGGATAGGGGTTTAACTTCGAGTACACAGCTGAATCTGTACTTGTTCTGATCTCACATATGACTGTCGTCGTGAATGTCAGTTTTTCGTTCGATTTAGAAAAAAGGGATGGGTATTTATTGACGAGAGAATCTATGGTTTCCTTCTGCCATATGTGTCATATTGATGGTTTCATTTTCTAAGAGGTTTACTGATTGAGACTTCATTTGTTTAATTTTGATATTTACTTTGTTAAGTTTTCCTTGGCATGGATAACGGCGGATAGTTCTTTTAGACTATCGTTCCCGAGAATTCCATGAAAAGATTTCAGGGTGGGTAGAAAAAATAATTTTAGTTTAATGTTGTTTAGACCGAAAAGGTTAAGAAAGATATGGTAAGTGACTTTGATGTAACCTGCTACGGATTTTGCCAGGAAATATTGTTCGTTTGGTAGGGGTTAAACTGCTAAGTGGAGTTGAATACAGTTTTTACTTGAGCCGGTGTCAAGTAAAAATTTTAAAATCTCGCCACTCTTCGTTCTATATTCAACGTAGGGTAACGAAGAGTACCTCGACCTAAAAAATTAATATCGCTGTATTCCATAGATTGATTAGACTGGTTTTGGTTACACTGTTCGGCTTGATCTTCGGCTTGTTGGAGCATATAACTGTTGAGAACTGGGTCATGTTTTGCTTTTTCGACGTTTGTCTGCTGGTAAAACTTGTACATGATGTTGGGCAAATATATCCATTTGAGTCTGTTGTGGAGTGTTGTTGAGAATTGATAGCATCTATATGATAATTCTGTTGATGGGTTGTGGACATGTCGTAGGGACATTAGCTTGAAGTGAAGGATTCGGGGCTCGTTTACCTGCATATTTGAAGGGTGGGAGTCTATTTTGATAGTTGACCCCTGATGAGTTAACGGTCGAAGTTTTCATAAAGAAGTGAATGATTTTGGCTCAGATGTAACCAATCCAAATATCCAACTTCAACCCGGAAAGCTTAAGCGGTTGAGAAATTGTTCTGGTAAGGTAAGTCTTGTGTTTGGTTCTTTTCATTGGTTTTCTTATGTCTCCTATTTTTAAGAAAACTAAAAAAAAAATAAAAGTTGGTAACTTGAATAATACTAGTTGGAGAAAAGTAAATCACAATTTTAGTAACATATTACTAAGTGTTATAGACTCTAGTTCAGATTGTAAGTGAGTTAGTGAAAGCGAGGTTAAAGACCTAAGCACGATTTTTTTTTTTGCTTTGAAAGAAAGCATATCTCAACGTATCGGTTTAAGAAAAATAGCACATAGTCAAATCCCATAAGATCAGACTTCAATAGCAGTAAATATTTTTAATTCATTACGGACACCTGATGCCGTTAAAGATTTGCCATTCTTTGATGTAAATCCTAGGTTATTATATGATTTTTAGCAAATATTGACAAAATTCTTAGTCTCGTGCCTCAGTTAGAAGGTTCTACGCATCAAAAATCATTTCAAGGGCTATACGAAACTATACGAAATTGTTGGTCAAGCAAACGAAGTTCTCTATTTATACGGAACAGCAATAAACTAGAACGAGATTAAAAATAATTTAGTAAGACATTATTTCGATAAAAGGAACGAGACAAGTCTCATTCGTGACAAGCTATGTTAAAGTCCATAAAAACGAGGGGAATGTTATTAGAGCTAAACTCATTTTATATGTCCCTAAACACCTTTCTGTCCGGGCTTTGAGAACGATTTGGTTCCACTGTAAGGTCAATGAGATCTAAACAACTCTCAGAGGCCTACCATTTTTGTCTCCAAGAACAAAATTGCCACTATTTTCAAGACCCTCAACGCAAACCACAAATATCCTTATACAACAAGAACATTAATAGACCAGTTTACAATAGCTACCAAAACAGATTTGTTAACAACAATATCCGTCATTCTTTTCTACCAACCAATCCTCAGTCACTTTCAAAACATGCTCCGATGCATAGTATGGTAATGCTCAAACTTCCAAATCAATGAAACTTTCAAGCAGCCTACCATAACAGTAACTATAATAACACCTATTCCCCAAGTAAACAACACAAATCTTACAATACCAATATAAATAAGTATTCAGCTAACAGACATCTAACAAGTTGAGTCAATGGATAAATTAAGTGCAAAGAGTAACAGAAATATTGGTATGCCACCAAATCCTAGAAATTTGTTACCCAAAATTGAAATGACTGTTATGTCTATGACCCTAGAATCACTAATTCAACCAACAACCGAACCACTTCAATCCATTATTCATAAAATACAAAACATCCACCTATAAGTCTTATTCAAGAGAAACTTTAATACGACTATCCAAATTCAGATACCCTGTCTCATACTATCAAGATATTAATCAAATAGATGACTCAAATCTTCCATTATTAGCCTCGGACAATACGACTTAGGTTTTTCTCACCGATTGGAGTTAAAAAAAACCATTCTCTATTTGGTTCAAATGAGTACTTTCTTTCTTGATGATAACTTACGGACTACTTACAAATTCGTTTTACTTGCTTATATATATTCTTAGTTTCTAAGGTTTTTGCAGGCTCAGCTGTTTGATTGGTTTACCTGTTTCTCATGTTGCTTCAACGCAATTTAATAGTGTCAGCGCATTTACCGGCGCGCGTGTTTCTACATTACGAAAACAACAAGATATTGTTACATTTCATCTAAAGAGAAAAAATATAACTTCGTAGGTATTCTTGGGATATATAACCTCTCCCTCATTTTAATTGAAATTCTCCTGAATGTTGTAGGGATTCGAAGATTCTTGACCCATGGTTCTGAGTGATATTTTAAGTTCTTTATTTCTACGCTTTAATTTGAAAACCACTACTATGATAATGATCAGAAAGAAGACGACAGTAATATAATTAATATTTTTATGGAATTTTAGTAATCTTATATGTTCTACATTTGCAATATTTCTTAGTACAATTTCTTCGAAATTTGGTTGTTTTGTAAAATTATAATTCATTTCTTCCGTGTAATAAAATCTTTCCCTAAACTCTTTATTAATATTGCTAAATGTTTCATTCAATATTCTTGTCGTACAATTATTGACGACAATCAAATAATTTCCATTTAGCTTGATTTTACGATCATCGCATTGATTTATTACTTCTGGCTCTTTCACATTCTTGCAATTAATGGTACTATCATCTATTTTCTTAACTTCTATTAACATATTTTCTTTAAAAATCATTTTTATATTTAATTTTATTTTCATATACATACTGGGTCCTATTGTTGATTCCGCGCGGAAAGCTTTCCGCGGAAAGATATATCGATCGATATATTTTTTGGTATTGTTGATTCCAGCCGTTTAATTTAATTTACCGACACTTTTGACACTTCCTGCGGAAGAAATAATGTTATCGACGTTTGAATTTTAAAAATTGCGGTTTTTGCAAAATCGAAAGAAATTTTAAGAATTCAAAAAATAAAATAAAACAAAATGGAAGTAATGGGGTATTTAGGTTCAAATGGTGGTAGTGATATTGGTGATTATGCTTTAAGACGTGAGCGAAGGGTTATGCGATGCAGTTCAGCTGATATCTTGCAATTGAACGACAAAGATTGAATTTAATACAAAAAAATGTATTTATACTGGTCTTAGCTCAGTTTAAGTTTTCAGCGCAACTTTCACCTTAACAAAATTGCGCTCCAATACGTGCTTATGGAACTGGAGCATTTGCTCAGCCAAATAAAAAGACAAGGCTCACTTTCCAACAAAGAAAAGTTGGCTGACTGCTTACGCTTTTTCACGGAAGGCCGCTCCGCTTTTACCACGACGTTGGAAAAAACTTTAACGCCAACATTGCGAAATCCACATTTTCGCTAGTGTTGTCCGAGGGGTAAGAATCATTAGAAAACATTCTTTGCACCAAATGGATATCCCTTAAAACGAATGTGGACGAAGAGAGTAATGGTGGTTGATGAAAGTCATTTGCGCATACAAGCGCCTTCTTCTTCTTCTTCGTATCCTTTTATTAATCCTTTCCTCGTTATACGAACTTATGCAACGGATGCGCAAATGGGCATTCCAAATGTTCTGTCTTTGAACGACTTTTTTTAAACCCGCTCTGCAAATCTTTGACGTTATCACTTAGTATAACTACGTCGTCAGCGAAGAGAATTGACATTACATTTGCTTCGCGCGCACACATGATAGTGTGGAGGTGTGTGCCATTGAAGTGTTGGCCGAGACATTAGCGGCGGAATATGCTGTGGATGAAGAGGCCACATATCCTAAGCAGGCGATATTTGGGATACCGTTGACCACGTGCTTCAAATTGAGCATCTCACTAACGATCTCCTCTATGTCGCTAAGGGGATTTCTTTAAATGGTGTTCCGCAGGTACCCCTTATGTACTGCTTATTTTAAGAAATTTTTTTTGTCGCTTTTAAAATCGGTCCATACCTAAAGTTATGCTGTGGTCAAATAATTTTTCAAACATTTATATGAATCAAAAGTCTGCTTTTACCTTTTTCCATCCTGCAACATCTTTTACAGGAGGACCATATACATTCAACTTCGTTTCAGTTCGCACCAAAAGTATCGCACCTCCGGCGGATTCCGTTGACCTTGTGCGATGTCAGGATTTTTTTTAAGCTCGCTTACCATTAAGTTCAACTGGGCTTTATTGGTATATTTTACGCTTTTATTCCTGTAAAAACCTCCATTTTTATTTCTAAAAAGCATCACAAATACATTTCGAAAAAATTTCCGTGGCGAAACTTTCACGGGAAGAAAGTAAACAAAAATATCGATAATGCGGAATCAACAAGGCAGAGATATGTGCGGAAAAATGAGTAGGTAAAGTAGTTGACCCACTTTGTTTGATTAATTTGTACAACGTGTTGATCATTTATTATAATTTCCATTCTGTTTTCTATGGGTATTGCAGTGATCAGTTTCAAATCCACTAATTGGTATTTACGAGTATGTGGTACTTTGATTGCTATTATTTATATATCTGTACTATATTTAGGAAGTCCTACCTTCACGTTTTTTTAATTTATGAACAATTTCGTTTCAACAATTTCTGTTGCGGTAAGCATGAGCATGAACTAATCCATGCTTAATTAAAGCTACATTATCTATTATTTGGTTCACTCTTTCTCCTAACACTTTTATCTTCATTAACTGGTCTAATTTTGACTGTTGTAGTATAACCCTTTTCTCATTTCCTGTTTATTCTTCGTATGCTTTATTTAATTCTTTTCTGTCTAACTATATGATATATCTAAGGTGTGTTATGCTTTCATTAAAATAAGAATTGATTTCAACTTCCCTGTTTACATTACCTATTGCATTTTCTTAATTTTCTTCTATTAACTATTCTATTCTTTTAAATGGTCTGTTATGTCTTGTCGGTCAGTATCGTTCATTGTGCCAAAAAGTCATTTTTGGGTTGTTCCAATGAAGTTAACTAATCCTCGCTTTTGTCTAGAATTGCTTCCCGGTTCTATTGCAGTTATTTTTGCATTCAGTATTTCTACCTCTAACTATCTCGTTGTCTATTCGCAATTTACTTATGTTTTCCTTTAATTGATTGACAACTCAATTATTTATTTTATTATTTCCCATATTTCTCTGGTATTGACGATATGGAATATAGTTTTGGCATCCTTGATTACTCCTGTCTGTCCCATATCGGTAGTTGTATATGGGCCATTCCATGAAGGATCGACCGACGTTCTGAACAACATCCCTCCGATTTGGCTGAAAAGTGGTTGAAATACTCATTTTTTTTTTTTTTTTTTTTAAATGCATTTTTATTTTATTAATTCATTGATTCTTACATGCCAGACAAAAAACGCTTAAAAATTAGCTTAAATAACTTAGAAAACTATCTTATTCTAACTTACTGGCCCCATGCGGACACTCTAAGTTAAACCTAACAATTAAATTTTGTCTTTCGACTTATCGTTCAGAATTTTATTTTTTACATTGGATATACTTAAAACTAAGAAAACATATTTGTTAATTTAAAAAAACTTAGTGAATTTAAATTTTTTTTTGTTATAACATAAAACTTAAGACTAAACTCTAAAAACTACCTAAAATAAATCTTAATCTACTTAACCTACTCAAGCTAACTTAATGTATTATTCAAGTACTATTTCTTTTTCTTTTTTTTGTGTGGATTTATTAGAAGATGTTACCCATCTCTGTTGTTTTTTAATTTTTTTTTGTTTTTATTTTTATTTTTATTTTTATTTTTTCAGTTTTTATAATTTTTTTATTATTTTTTTATTTTTTTTTTTGTTTCTATAATTTTTGTTCTTAAATCTACCTTAATCCTCCCTAAATCTATGTAGGCCGGCCATGACTAAATAATAGGCCGACCCGCTCTGCTTCCTAACGAAGCTATCTAGTATTGGAGAGATTCGACAATGGAGCTTCCCCTTCTTCTGCAAGCCACCAAAATTGTTGGTGCTGCCGAGCAACATCCCTCATGTCGCGACCCCCTACCGCCCTACTAAACCGGAGACGCTCCGCACTGCCGTGTGCGACGTCTCTGTCGTAGTTGAGTCGCCTGTCCGCAGCTGTTCGAGCGACGTGGAAGATTAACGGCACCGCTAATCTATCCTGGATCAGACCTTGTTTGTCGAGGTAGAGGAACGCTTCTGGAGGAATAAAGCCGTCAAAGCGAACTCTCTCGTGATACTTATAATTGGGGTAGTAAGCCCCAGATATCAGGTTGTTCGACGAAGTCATTGCTCTTGCAATGTGCCTTCGAATCAACTTAATAACAAAATTGTCCACTCGTATTAGGTTCGCCCTATTGTACAAGACCTCATTAGGATAGAATCTTATGTACTCAGACTCTGGTGTTCTATATAAGCGAAGACAAGCCCTAAGGCAAGCCCTCTCAAACACCCGAATCTTTTCCAAAAGACTTGCTCTCACGATGAACCACACGGGACAACCAAATGTAAGCATAGGCCGAATAAGGGCCATGTAGCAGATCACCTTTACCCTCGCATCGAGTTGCCTGCTATAAAACAGTCTCTTTGTAAGGGCAAAAGCACCTCTGGCTCTGGCCAAAGCAACATCTATATGTTTGTTAAAATACAGATATTGATCTAGCCAGATCCCAAGGTATCTGACTACATTACGACAAACAAGTGGCTGCCCGTGTTGTCCCACGATCTGAAACTTTCGCCAATTCTTTCTGATATCCACAGAGGCCCCAGACAAAGGCGTCCTAAACAGAATGGTTTCCGACTTCTGAAAGTTGATCTTCTACTTCCAGTCGTCGCAATATTGTTTAATTTTATCGAAGTCACGTTGCAAAAGAATGTTTATAACCTCAATCTTTGGACCTGATCTGTACGCGATTAAGTCGTCTGCGTACGCTATGGCATGGTGAAGTGAACCTATCAGATCGCTTGTGTAAATGTTGAAAAGGATTGGCGAATTGACCGCACCTTGTTGCAGACCGTTTTTAATGTTGAATGTACCAGTAGAAGTCACATCGCCATTTTTCACGATGAACTGCCTATCTGTGAGCATATTGAAAAGAATATACAGCAGTGGTTTACTAATGCCCAGTCTGTTCAACTTGTAGAAGAGTCCCTCTAACCATACGGTATCGAAAGCCTTCTCCAAATCAATCAGGCAGGCACCCGTGCACTGTTTCTTGGCTTTGTTCCATTGGATATCAGAAACCAGTTTAGACGCGGCATGAATAACGTCATGCCCCGCCTTGAAACCGAATTGATTATCCGGAACTATATTTCTGTCCTCGACCCACTTAGTCAGGACTCTATTGATGACTTTTTCGAAAACCTTACTGATGTTTGGAAGGAGACTGATCGACCGGAGATTCGCCGGATTGGAGGTGTCTTTATCCCTTTTGGGAATGGGATGTACCACCGCAGTTTTCCAATGCGCTGGATAATGTGCATTATTCATTGCATTGTTAAACAGGGTGGTATAAATGTCCACCGCTTCTAGTGGGAGATGTCGAAGCACAATGTTCGGTATTCCATCGGATCCCACTGATTTCTTACTTCTTATTGTGTCGAAGATCGTTTGGAGCTCTTCCTTCGAAATGAAGGGGGGTTGTTCCCTTTCATTGGCGATGACATTATTTGCCATGTTCTCGTCACTGAACTGGGTGAAACCCGAGTTCTCGATTCGCCAGTTCACTATTTCATTTCGAAGGTAGAAATTGTGCACAAGGACTCGATTTTCCAGGTCGTGGTTGGGACCAATGATGTCATTTGTTTTGTACACTTCCTGGAAAGTCGCTCCTATAGCCTCGACCTTCTCCTGCGGATCCTCGATCACAAAGAAGTTGTCATCATCAACGGCTTGATTTGGATCTATGCCTGCTGTCGAGAGTATGCGTTCGTTGTCAGTCGTTCGGGCGATTTTTAGACATGAAAGGTCGTTTTGATCGTTCCTCCGAAATATTTTATTTATTTACGGGAACATATTCGGGTTGCTGGTGTTTACAGCCTGAATTTTGTTGTTCCAATACAAACTTACAGAAGCTCTGTAATTTTCTTTTATTAATGTTTGGAGGTTTTTGATCGACGACTTTAATGTCAAAATCTCCGGGTTGTGTCTGTCAGTAAACTGTCTGTACAAGGTCTTCAGTCTTGAGAGTAGTCTACTTTTATGTCGGTGCAGTGCATCTATAGTTGAATTGCGGAACAAGTCTTCGTTGTCAGTGTATTGATACCGAGGTATCGTTTTGTCCATAGTCCGTTTAATTGTCTCGTCCATTAGTTTTAGATACCTGTCAATATCCTCATTTGACAGATTTCTGTTGGACGGTGGGTAGAGCGAATTCAAGGAGAGTGCTCTAGTCAGTGTCCTGGAGAAGTGTGTCCAACGCACTCTACTATAGTTGTAGGAATTCCTTTGAACATACTCATCCAATTCCGCATTTTCGTTCGGAACGGTTATTTCGGTACTAAGACCGCAGTGGTCACTGTCATACACAAAAGTACGAAGACAGTTTACAGTTTGTTGGTTCGTACCTGTCAGTTGTATTCGTGTGTCAAACAGCAGGAGATCCAAATAGGAGCCGTGTCTAGGAAACGACGGACTATCCGTCGCCTTAAGGCCGAGTCGGTACATCACACTGTGCTGACCCCACCAATTGAATAGCAGGTTCCCTCTAGTGTTTGGTGTATTATTTCCCCAACCGTTATGTTTGGCGTTGAAATCTCCGCCGATAATAAAATAGTTTTCCTCCAATTCCAGTCTCAGAAATCGAAAAAGTGTCTCGAGCTCTGAGATGAATAGGGTGGATTGAGTTGCCTTAGATGCATAAACTGACACCATGTATAACCGCTTTCCATTACGGAGAGGGATATACATGATGGATGCTTCTAGCACCTGAAACCTACGTACTTCATGACTGTATATTCTTTTAAAACGTATACCTTTTCTTACGAAGATTGCAACGCCTCCTCCTTGTATGGAGTTGGGTCGATTTCTTCGTATGATTTTATACCTTCTGTGCCTCATTTTGTGTCTTTTGGTTAGCTTAGTTTCGCTAACCAAAAGCACATCAGGGGCTTGGTCTTTAAGCAACTTAAAAAGTGTGGCTCTTCGCTCAATCCTAATCAGTGAATTAACATTCACTGCAAGGACCTTCAGGGTTTGCTCCGCCATGTACGTACCCATTACGACTGAAGGTGCGTTAGGCTCGGCAGCAGCGCGTATATTTGATCTACCCGCGTAGCTTGCTCGGTAATTTAACGTTGCAGCTGAGCCATTTGCCCCTGGATAGAGAGCAAGATAGCTAGCATGTCATTTGCCGGTTCCGGTGCTCTAGGCGCTGGGGCCTGAGAAGCAACCTTCGCTTGCTGTGCCGTATTTCCCCTACCTGCCGCCATTTGGGCGTAGGTAACCTGGGGAGTAACGGCTGGTATTTGTGGTAGAACGCTTAACTTCCATCTTTTTCTGTCGAGCCAGATTTACTCTTTTTATGTATTTTAACTTAGGACAACCCCGATAGTTTGCGGTGTGTCCCGTGTTCTTACATAAAACACAAGAGAGTTGGCTTTTTTCTGACGCTCCATCCCTACCTAGAGCGCATTCTTCAGACTTGTGGTTCTTTCCGCACTTAACGCATCGAGGCTGCATTTCGCAGTTCGACGCGGCGTGCCCGAACCTTTGGCAGCGAACACATTGCAAAATGTTTTCGTGCCTTTTTACTTTCTCCCAGTGAACCACCTGGTAGTCTAGGACATTGATACTCCTTAGACTATCCAGACGGCTTTCGGGACTGAGCTGCACCAGGAAGAACGGTAGCTTCCGTTTCTCCCTTTTGGCTCTGGCTGTGGTGAAGGGCTTGACCCCCACGAATTTAAGACCGTCGCACTCTTTCTCTTTGAGCAGTGCGAGGAGCTCCTCCGGATTTGTAGACGGTTTTAACCCCCTCAGCAGCATAGTTTGCAGCTTTTCCCCCTTCGGGGTGAAGGAGAAGAACTCCGTCGTCGAATCCCTTAACAAATTCTTTATTTTATTATAGCGCTCCACTGTATTACAGTGTTGTGATGTTGTTGTTGTTGTTGTTTCTGTTGCTGTTTTTGCTGTTGTTGCTGTTTGTTTGGTTGTTTGTGTTTTGGTTGTTGTATCGTATGTTTCTGTGTTTGTTGTTGCGGTGCGGTTTCGCTCGCCGTAAGGTGCCGCTGCGAGCACTGGAGTTGTTGCTGCTCCTTTTCTCGTCTTGCCATTTGCTTTTCTTTTATGGCAAGCACTTTTAGCTGAAGCTGTCGTATGTTGGTATTTAGTGCTTCAACCTCGTCCTCTTCTTCATCTGAATCAGAGGCCGCCAGAGATGCGAAGCTGTTCTCTTCTCCCATATAACGACCTTCGCCACCATCAGACACATATGGGAATACGTCTTTGGATTCTTGTTTCCTTCGCCGTGCTGCTGCTCTTGCAGATGTCGTTGGCACCTCTTCCCTTACTCCTCCAGGCAGCATCTCTGATGAAGCTGATAGGGAAGGGCGCTTTACTGGATTGGCGGTTGATTTTAGTTTCCTCCTCCTCTTCGTAGGCGCTTCTGTTGTTGTTGTTGTTGTCCGATGGAGTGGTAGTTCTACCGCCTGATCATCGGATGACATCATGCCAGGTATTGGTTCCACTATTTGGATAGTGAAACCTTCACTATCACTATCGTTTAAGTTCAGTATTTGTACTTGGCTTGTTTTTAAAAAATAAAAAGTATCATCTACTTCGGGGATTGAACCTGCGCCCCTTGTTTTCTCGGTCGCGACCACATTTTTAAATTTTTTTCATTTTAAATGCATTTTTATTTAATTAATTCATTGATTCTTACATGCTAGACAAAAAACGCTTAAAAATTAGCTTATATAACTTAGAAAACTATCTTATTCTAACCTACTGGCCCCATGCGGGCACTCTAAGTTAAACATAGCAATTAAATTTTGTCTTTCGACATACCGAACAGATATATTTTTTTTTACATTAAGTATAGTTAAGACTAAGAAAATATATTTTTGAAATTTAAAAAACTTAGTAAATTTTTTTGTTTTATTATATTATTAAAACTTAAGACTAAAAAACTAAGAACTACCTAAAATAAATCTTAATCTACTTAACCTACTTAAGCTATCTTATTGTTTAAGTATTATTTCTAAAATATTTTTTTTTTTGGTGTGGTGTGGATAACCACTTTTTTAAGAGAGAGTTACCCATCTCTGTTTTTTTTTTTTTTTTTTTTTTTTTTTTAATTTTTTTTGTTATTTTTATATATTTTTTTATTTTTTATTATTTTTTTTTGTTTTTATAATTTTTGTTCTTAAAGCTACCTTAACCCTACCTAAACCTATGTAAGTCGGCCATGACTAAATATTAGACAGACATACTCTGCTCCCTAACGAAGCTACCCTGCACTAGAGGAATTCGACGATGGAGCTTCCCCTTCTTCTGCAAGCCACCAAAATTGTTGGTGCTGCTGAGCAACATCCCTCATGTCGCGACTCCCTACCGCCCTACTAAACCGGAGACGCTCCGCACTGCCGTGTGCGACGTCTCTGTCGTAGTTGAGTCGCCTGTCCGCAACTGTTCGAGCGACGTGGAAGATTAACGGCACCGCTAATCTATCCTGGATCAGACCTTGTTTGTCGAGCTAGAGGAACGCTTCTGGAGGAATAAAGCCGTCAAAGCGAACTCTCTCGTGATACATATAATTGGGGTAGTAAGCCCCAGATATCAGGTTGTTCGACGAGGTCATTGCTCTTGCAATGTGCCTTCGAATCAACTTAATAACAAAATTGTCCACTCGTATTAGGTTCGCCCTATTGTACAAGACCTCATTAGGATAGAATTTCATGTACTCAGACTCTGGTGTTCTGTATAAGCGAAGACAAGCCCTAAGGCAAGCCCTCTCAAACACCCGAATCTTTTCCAAAAGACTTGCTCTCACGTTGAACCACACGGGACAACCAAATGTAAGCATAGGCCGAATAAGGGCCATGTAGCAGATCACCTTTACCCTCGCATCGAGTTGCCTGCTATAAAACAGTCTCTTTGTAAGGGCAAAAGCACCTCTGGCTCTGGCCAGAGCAACATCTATATGTTTGTTAAAATACAGATATTGATCTAGCCAGATCCCAAGGTATCTGACTACATTTCGACAAACAAGTGGCTGCCCGTGTTGTCCCACGATCTGAAACTTTCGCCAATTCTTTCTGGTATCCGCAGAGGCCCCAGACAAAGGCGTCCTAAACAGAATGGTTTCCGACTTCTGAAAGTTGATCTTCAACTTCCAGTCGTCGCAATATTGATAAATTTTATCGAAGTCACGTTGCAAAAGAATGTTTATAACCTTAATCTTTGGACCTGATCTGTACGCGATTAAGTCGTCTGCGTACGCTATGGCATGGTGAAGTGAACCTATCAGATCGCTTGTGTAAATGTTGAAAAGGATTGGCGAATTGACCGCACCTTGTTGCAGACCGTTTTTAATGTTGAATGTACCAGTAGAAGTCACATCGCCATTTTTCACGATGAACTGCCTATCTGTGAGCATATTGAAAAGAATATACAGTAGTGGTTTACTAATGCCCAGTCTGTCCAACTTGTAGAAGAGTCCCTCTAACCATACGGTATCGAAAGCCTTCTCCAAGTCAATCAGGCAGGCACCCGTGCACTGTTTCTTGGCTTTGTTCCATTGGACATCAGAAACCAGTTTAGACGCGGCATGAATAACATCATGCCCCGCCTTGAAACCGAACTGATTATCCGGAACTATATTTTTGTCCTCAACCCACTTTGTCAGGACTCTATTGATAACTTTTTCGAAAACCTTACTGATATTTGGAAGGAGACTGATCGACCGGAGATTCGCCGGATTGGAGGTGTTTTTATCCCTTTTGGGAATAGGATGTACCACCGCAGTTTTCCAATGCGCTGGATAATGTGCATTATTCATTGCATTGTTAAACAGGGTGGTATAAATGTCCACCGCTTCTAGTGGGAGATGTCGAAGCACAATGTTCGGTATTCCATCGGTTCCCACTGATTTCTTACTTCTAATTGTGTCGAAGATCGTTTGAAGCTCTTCCTTCGAAATGAACGGGGGTTGCTCCCTTTCATTGGCGATGACATTATTTGCCATATTATCGTCACTGAACTGGGTGAAACCCGAGTTCTCGATTCGCCAGTTCACTATTTCATTTCGAAGGTAGAAATTGTGCACAAGGACTCGATTTTCCAGGTCGTGGTTGGGACCAATGATTTCATTTGTCTTGTACACTTCCTGGAAAGTCGCTCCTATAGCCTCGACCTTCTCCTGCGGATCTTCGATCACAAAGAAGTTGTCATCATCAACAGCTTCATTTGGATCTATGCCTGCTGTTGAGAGTATGCGTTCGTTGTCCGTCGTTCGGGCGATTTTTAGACATGAAAGGTCGTTTTGATCTTTCCTCCGAAATATCTTATTTATTTGCGGGAACATATTCGGGTTGCTGGTGTTTACAGCCTGAATTTTGTTGTTCCAATACAAACTTACAGAAGCCCTGTAATTTTCTTTTATTAATGTTTGGAGGTTTTTGATCGACGACTTTAATGTCAAAATCTCCGGGTTGTGTCTGTCAGTAAACTGTCTGTACAAGGTCTTCAGTCTTGAGAGTAGTCTACTTTTATGTCGGTGCAGTGCGTCTATAGTTGAACTGCGGAACAAGTCTTCGTTGTCAGTGTATTGATACCGAGGTATCGTTTTGTCCATTTTTCGTTTAATTGTCTTATCCATTAGTTTTAGATACCTGTCAATCTCCCCGTTTGACAGATTTCTGTTGGACGGTGGGTAGAGCGAATTCGAGGAGAATGCTCTAGTCAATGTCCTGGAGAAGTGTGTCCAGCGCACTCTACTATAGTTGTAGGAATGCCTTTGAACATACTCATCCAATTCCGCATTTTCGTTCGGAACGGTTATTTCGGTACTAAGACCGCAATGGTCACTGTCATACACAAAGGTGCGAAGACAGTTTACAGTTTGTTGGTTCGTACCTGTCAGTTGTATTCGTGTGTCAAACAGCAGGAGATCCAAATAGGAGCCGTGTCTAGGAAACGACGGACTATCCGTCGCCTTTAGGCCGAGTCGGTACATCACACTGTGATGACCCCACCAATTGAATAGCAGGTTCCCTCTAGTGTTTGGTGTATTATTTCCCCAATCGTTATGTTTGGCGTTGAAATCTCCGCCGATAATAAAATAGTTTTCCTCCAATTCCAGTCTCAGAAATCGAAAAAGTGTCTCGAGCTCTGAGATGAATAGGGTGGATTGAGTAGCCTTAGATGCATAAACTGACACCATGTATAACCGCTTTCCACTGCGGAGCGGGATGTAAATGACGACTGCCTCTAACACCCGGAACCTGCATAACACTCCCTTGTACACTCTGTGGAATTCTATGCCTTCTTTAATGAAGATCGCGATACCGCCTCCACGTTGGGAGTTAGGCCGGTTTCTTCTTTTAACAATATAATTATTGTACTCCAGTTTGTGCTTATCGGTTAGCTTGGTTTCGCTAGCGAAAAGCACATCAGGAGTTTGGTCTTGTAGCAATTTAAACATCGCGGCTCTTCGTTCGATCCTGATCAGTGAATTAACATTCACCGCAAGGACCTTCAAAGTTTGCTCCACCATGTGCGTACCCATTACGACATGTGTTGCGTTAGGCCCGGCAGCAGTGCGTAGATCTGGTCCACCCGCTTGGCCTGTTCTTGCACCTGCTGTTGCAGCTGAGCCATCTGCCCTTGGATTGCGAGCAAGATGGCCAGCATGTTAGGTGCAGCTTCTGTTGTTCTCGGCATTGGCGCCGGAGAAGCAACAGCCGCTTGCTGTGCCGTAGCCCCCCTACCTGACGCCATTTGGGCGTAGGAAATTTGGGACGTGACGGCTGGTATTTGAAACCTTACAAGTGAACGTTTGACCTCCACCTTCTGCTGCCGAGCGAGTTTTGCTTTTTTAATGTCTGCGAACTTAGGACAACCCCGATAGTTTGCGGTGTGTCCCCACATAACACACACGAGAACTGCGTCCTATCGGATGCTCCGACCCTACCCAGAGCACACTCCTCGGAACTGTGGTTCTTTGCGCACTTCACGCATCGAGGCTGCATTTGGCAGTTCGATGCGGCGTGCCCGAACCTCTGGCAGCGAACGCATTGTATAACGCCTTCGCTCCTTTTTAATTTCTCCCAGTGAACCACCTGGTAGTCTAGGACATTGATACTCCTAAGACTATCCAGACGGCTTTCGGGACTGAGCTGCACCAGGAAGAACGGCAGACCCCGTTTCTCCCGCCTGGCTCTAGCTGTGGTACCTTTACCCCCACAAATTTAAGTCCTTCGCACTCCTTCTCTTTGAGCAGTGCCATGATCTCCTCAGGATCAGAAGACGGTTCCAACCCCTTCAGCAGCATCGATTGCCGCTTTTCACACTTCGGTGTGTATGAATAGTGCTCCGTCGTCGTTTCTTTGAGTAACTCTTTAACTTTCGCATAGCCCTCCACTGTATTACACTGGATGGCATGGCGATCGTTTCCCAATCTCTTAATACTAAAATTATTACCAATGACCAACTTACATAGGTCCTTGGTAGCATTTACCTCAAGTTTGTAGGTGTTGATAGGAGGCACCTTCTCCTTCTTCTTCTGCTGCTGCTGCTGCTGCTGCTTCTGTGTTTTAAGCTGCTGTGGTTTCAGCAGTTGTTGTTTTTGCAACTGCTGTTGTTTCTGCTGCTGCTGTTTTGTTTGCTGCAGTTGTTGTTTTTGCTGCTGCTGGTTTTGTTGTTGCTGCAGTTGTTGTTTCTGCTCTTGTTGGTTTTTTTGTTGGGAGCTCTCTACTTCTGATTGCTCCCTCTGCCTGCGTGCTGCTTGCTTTTGCTTAATAGCAAGCACTTTTTCCTTCAGCTTTTGTATGCTGCTGTTTATATCATTTATCAATTCATCCTCATCTTCCGATTCGGATGCCGCTAGAGAGGCAAAGTTGTTGTTGCTCCCCTCATAATGGACCTCATCAGAGATGCACATTAACGCATCATCTGATTGTTTTTTCTTTTCTTGTGTTGGTTTTGCTGTTTCAGCTGATAACGCAACACTTATTTTTATTTTTGACAAATTAGGAGTGGTTCTCAACCCCCTCCTCCTTTTGATGGCTTTCGCCACTCCCGTTATGGGAAGGGTGGAACGCTCTCCTCCACCCATCACGTGATTTTCTTATTACTGATTTTTTTGTTTTAGTATTATTTATATGTAAACAATTTGGAGGGAAAAAACAAAAAAAAAAACACAATTTCCAAATTTTGTCGGGCTCGAACCCGTGTCCAACGATTTGACGATCGATGCCGCTAACAGCTTGGCTACGGAGTCAATTAATCCAATCACAACTAATTGTATTTGTGAGGGAAACGTTATAAACATTTTTTTCTCCTTTAGGATAAGCCGAAACACGTTTATTCTTCGCGAAGATCTGCGAACGACTGAGGATGTGTGCGGTTTCCTTCATCCAGTGAACTGCTCTGCTTGGTCTTGTTGTAGCATTTTGGATGGCTAATGCCTCTAACAAACCTGTTAGTCGGTCCGCTAGTTGTTCATTCATCTCTTCCTCGATTGCTCTTTGCCAAAACGTCCGAGTTTTATTTTTCTTAATTTTGATTTAGTCACTTAACTGGGTCCTACGTCAATTTTCACTTAACTTGGTACGCTGATTTTATCTTTACTATAACTATTATAGCTTCACTCTGTACACAGATTTAGTTTTTACTATAGCGATTATATCTTCACTTGGTACACAGATTTAGCTATTAGTATAGCGATTATAACTTCACTTGGTACACAGATTTAACTTTTATTATAAAGACTTTAGCTTCACTCCCGGCCTAGATTCGTTCTCATTTGCATGAAAAAATATATTTAGATCCCACCGACTGCGCCATTTAGATTTTTCTCACCGATTGGAGTTAAAAAAAACCATTCTCTATTTGGTTCAAGCGAGTACTTTATTTCTTGATGATAACTTACGGACTACTTACAAATTCGTTTTATTTGCTTGTATCTATTCTTAGTTTCTAAGGTTTTTGCAGGCTCATGAGAACTTCATGAAAGTTCATGAGAACTTCGTGGGTATTCTTTGGGTTATATAACTTACGTAGATATCAACAATTGCAATTCAAAGGTTTTACCCTATATACAGAGTTTAAATAACAAGCCCCTAAAATTTGTAATCAACACTGGGGGAAAGAAATCTTTCATAAGACCAAATGTAGCTATAAATAAAAAGTTGATTCAATAGATCCAATCGAAATCAAGACAATTTTTAGCACACATGATCTCAATCAAGAAGTTATTTTAAATGGGTTACCCGAATTAAACACAGATATTGAACTTTCTTTCCTAATTTTCAAATTTCATAGCTATTTCGGTACAGCTTTGAAAGTGCAATTAATTCCAAAATTACGTTTTGGACCTTTTTGCATAAGACTATATTTCATGGCACCTAATGTTCTTCACGGTTAAATATGTATTCACGGTTAAATATGTATTCACGGTTAAATATGTCTTGTCTATATGGACAACATTACTGTTTTCTCATCATCTCTACTGGAACATATTAAGAACCAAGTCTTTAAAAACTCCAAAATGCCAATCTCAAAATCCAATTGGAAAAATCGGAATTTCTACGAAGTGAAGTATTATTTCTGGGATATTTTGGTTTTATAGTTACGGCAAATGGTGTCAAATCTTACCCAGAATAAATATCCGTTATTAAGAAATTCCCTATTCCTGAAACGCCTAGACAAATAAACTCATTCTTAGGACTAAGCGGTTATTACCGAAAACTTGTAAAGGATTTCGCTAAGCTACCAAAACCATTAACGGAATGTCTAGGCAAGGGAAAAAGAATTGTGTTGGACTCAAAATGTGTTAACTATTTCGACGCCTGCAAAAGCCAACAATTAACCAATTCTTCAATACCCTGTTTACTACAGATGCGAGTAACGTTGCATTAGGTGCTGCATTATCCCATGATCCAACAGGATTAGATAAGCCGGTTTGCTAAGCAAGTCGAACCATGTCAGTATCCGAACAAAACTATAGTACAATCAAGAAAGAACTATTGGCAATAGTTTGGGCCACCAAATACTTTCGACCGTACCCATTTGGAATGAAATATAATCACTGACCATGGGCCATTAACTTGGCTGCTTTTATCGGAACTCTAGAACAACTTACTTTGTTTGTACCTTCCAAACATTAAACATATGATCACTCGGATCATTTACAATTATCAGACATGCCATAAGTACAAGTATGGTCGGTTAAATCAGCCTCTGGAATTCGAATTGACCGAAAACCCATCCAAGCCCTTGAAATACTACATCAAGGCATCTACTCATTTCATAAGAAACATTTTTTAACAATACTTCACAAGCTTAGCAAATTTGCCTGTGTTTATTTACTTCCAACTAGAAATGGAATTGACCTTGTTAAATTGCTTAAACATTTTTTTTCTACATGGCATCCCTCTTAAAATAGTTACGGAAAATGGAAGTGAATTCCTGTTTTCGGACTTTTTAAACCTTTATGACATAGATCTACATCCCATTTCTTCAAAAACATCAACAGGAAACTCGGAAATTCAACAGGAAAGTGGGTAAAAAGGTTCCATTCTACACCCACTGAGTATCTCTTAATCCTAAAAAGGCAACATGCGAAATTGCAGATGAGCCTGTCCTTACTTACAATAGCTCGATCCATTCTGTACCCAAATTATTTACATTTGAACTTCTAACCGGCCACATTAAGAAAACTAACTTATTTGTTTACAAAAAAAACTAGAATAGAACAGATCAAGACTATTTAAAAGAATATATACAGGATTATGAGAGCTTTAGTAAACTAATTTATTGCACGAAGCTTAGCATATAAAAACAATATTATAAAATAACAAAAACCGAAATGACCCGACACACTTTAGAACTAACGAAAACATATATGAACAAGATGATCGAAGAAACAAATTAGTTCAACGAATATTCAGTTGTAACAAATAACAAAATTTCAGTGGACACAAACAAACGTAAAGTCCACAAGCAAAAAGTAAAGACAAATGAGGAAATTCGATTAAAAAAAAGAGAAGATTTGCAGATACCTTAATGAAAGAAAAAATGTACCCTTAACCTATGAAATAAATAATTGATATTAAATAGAAAATGTAAATGGTACTTTGAATTAACCATCTTGATTTTTTTTCGAGATCTGGCATGAATCTGAGTCACATTTTAGTTTAATTTTACTTGATTTTGCTTTGCATTATTGTAAAGGTAATGTCAAAACAATCCAGACATCAAAGATAAAAAATGGGAACTACATACCTATGTTACAGAAAGCGAATGGCAACTAATACATATGTAGAAACAATCAATATCATATTCACCTACATCTATCACATATGAACTTCAGTCCTTTCAATTCACACTTCGGCGGGAGGAATTACGATATGGTCCCCATCTCCAATTTTACTTTAGGTGGCGCTAATGTCCGGGGTGGGCCTGGGCCTCCATCAATAAACGTCTCCAGCTATCTCGTTCTTCTGCTGCCTATCACCAGTTTCGCACGCTAAGTTGGCTGAGGTCCCTTTCCACTTGCGTGCGCCACCTCAGTTTCGGTCTTCCTCTATTGCGCTGTCCCTCGTAGGCCGATTCGAAGACTTCTTAGAACGGACGTTGGCGTTCATCTGCTCTCCATGACCCAGCCATCCAAGTCGCTGGATCTTCTCTCTTCTGGCTAGGTCGATGTCTCTGTACATTCCATAAAGTTCGTCATTGCATCTCCTCGTCCACTCACAGTCAATGCAGACGGAACCGAAAATCAATCGAAAAATGTTCCTCTCGAGGCAGCCAACAGCACCCTCATCTCTTTCTGATAATGTCCATGTCTCTGCGCCATAGAGCAGGACTAAGATTATAAAGGTCTTATATAGGGTAACTTTTGTTGTTCGAGAGAGGACTTTACTAGTCAATTGCATCCTTAGTCCGAAGAAGGAGCTATTGGCAAGAGTTATTCTTTGTCTGATCTCAGCGCTCAGCGTTGTCTGAATTCATAGACAAAGTCCTTAACTATTTCAAAGTTATACCTGTCAAGGGTGACGTTCTGTCCGAGACATCGGTGTTCAGTGTCCTCTTTGCTTGACAGCATATACCTCGTTGACCACTAAACCCATTTTCGTCGCTTCCATCTCAATACTTGCAAGAGCGCCACTGATATCACGCTGCTTTCTTCCAATTATGTCACCGGCGTATGCGAGTAATTGGACGGACTTTTGAAAGATCGTGCCTCTTGTGTGCGTGAGTCTTGCACGAAATGATGTTGAAGAAATCGCATGACAGGGCATCGCCTGGTCTAGATCCTTTTTTTTGACATGAAAGGTCTCGGTGACATGTTTACCGACCTTTATGCAGCAGCGCGCATTTTCACGGACGAGTCTGGCAGGGATGTCAAAATTAGACACTGCTCTACATAGCTCGTCTCTATAGATAATGTAATACGCCGCCTTAAAATCCATAAATAGATAAATAGATGGCGTTCCCACAATACGGCAGATAAGATTTTGTAGTCTCCTTTCATGAGGACAAACAATGATGATGTTCCATTCAACGGGCTTACTTTCTTCCGACCATATTTTGTAGATGAGTTGGTGTATGCTCCTTACCAAGTCATCGCCTGCCGCTTTGAAGAGCTCGGCGGTCAGGCCGTCCGCTCCAGCAGCTCTGTTGGACTTCAGCTTAGATATTGCTATCTTCACTTCATCCAGGTCGGGTGGATGGAATTGTTGGTCATCATCGTCCAGGATGAAAGGTTCATTGTGCCTAACCGCGGTATTTGTTTCGTCGTCGCCGTTATGCAGTCTACAGAAGTTCTTGCGTCGATCGCAATGTGATCAATCTGGTTGACTGTTGATTGATCAGGAGTTCTCCAAGTCCCCTTGTGTATGTCGAGATGTGGGAACCACGTGCTAGCCACGACAATGTTTTGCCCCGCCGCAAAGTCGATTAGCCTGAATCCGTTATCGGAGGTGGTGTTGTGCAGGCTATATTTTCCGATTGTTCCACCAAAGATACCCTCTCTTCCTAGCTTTGCATTAAAATCACCGAGGACAATTTTAATGTCATAGCTAGGGCATTGCTCGTAGGTCTTGTTAAGGAGCTCGTAGAAGGCATCCTTGGTGTCGTCATCCTTCTCCTCTGTAGAGGCATGCGCGCATATGAGGCTAATGTTGGCGAATTTAGCCTTGATGCGGATTGCTACGAGGCGCTCGCTCACATGCCGGAAGCTGAGGACTTCTTGTATTAGTCTGCCTCCGACAACAAATCCACATCCAAATAAGCGCTGCTTTTGCCGTCGATAGCAATTGCCGTAGTAGATATCGCAGCTTTTCATACTCTTTTTGCCCGTCCCATTCCATCGCAATTCTTGGATGGTGGTTAGGTCTGCTTTGCAGCAGTCTAGAGTCTCCGCTAGTTTTTTTGGCAGCTCGTGGCCTTTTAATGGACCTAACATTCCACGTGCTTATCCCAAGTTCGTTGTCCTTAGTTCGTTTGCATGGGTTGTCAATAGTAGATCCGTCCATATCCGATGCTTGTTGTTGCTTCGTAACTCTTTTAATCTTTTCCATGGCAGTTACCCCGGCGGCACAACCTGGAGGGCCAGGTCCATTTTTTGATACCCCTAGGTCGGTTAGACCGAAAGCGAGCAACCCGTTCCGAGATGTGAGCGCTGCCATTGGCCCATATAGCGCTCTGCCGCCACCATCTTTTTTCCAAGACCCTGATCTACGAGTAGTCTCGGAAATCCTTACCGGCCTGAGTAAGCTATCCTGTCGGAGTAGTACGGATAAGGTCTCATTTGTTTCGGGATTATTTCCACCATTGGTTCCATCTGGGGGATTCATCCGCTGTCCCGTTTATAGTGCTGCTATTTTTATCTGCTGGTCAGCACTCGCCCTTATAAGTTTAGCAGGTCCAGTCCAGATGGACATTGACCAGAACCCGGCGGTTGCCACGTGGAGGTATTGTAAGCACAATTTATGTGTAGAAGATCGTTGCAACACTGGATATCGCCAGGTTGACATCTCTCAGTGCCTACCCTATTTCTAGAGCACCCAACCATCTCTACAAAGCAAGCTATTTCAACCACATCGACATTACTCAGCTACGTTCTCATCTCTGGAGACTGGGGAAATAATCTATCATTAAAAAGCACTCTGGTGCTATTATAATGTCTCTAAAAGCCTCTTTCCATAAGAAAGATATCTTTTCACTTAATAAAAAATACAGACTATGTAAATTGCTATAAGATTCATTAATTAAAAGGTTGTTAAGAAATAAAATGACCATTTTTGAAGTGTATTTTTTCCTATTAATTTATTTTTTCTGCTGAGCTAACACAACATATAGTACATAACTCACGCAACGCTGGAGTACCGAGCCAACTATATTTGGCCCATATTGCATAGACTTGACATCAGTGATATGCTGTTCCAACGAATCATCATGTAATCACGAGAAATAGTTCGGTCGATTTTTCACCTCATTCATGCCACTGGAATTCTTTTTATGAAGTTACGTTAAGTCATTCATTTATGCCAACGAGCCAACAACGTTAGACTATATCAGGAAGAATATCGAAAGCGAGATTGCCAACATTCCGGCCGATATGTGTGGAAGAGTGGTGGAAAATTGTCTCGAAGGAATCGATTGCTGCAAATGTGCTCGTTGTGGTCACAGGAACGAAATCGAATTCCATACTGAAATTTACGAGTAACATGGAATAAAATTCAGCATATCAGCTTTACACCTGCAGTATACACATTTATATATATGTGTGTAATATGTTTTTATAAATACATTATGGAGCATAATATTTGCTGTATATCAATCGTAAAAAAAACAAGTACTATATTATAATACAACTTACTTTTAAGTTTTAAAATAAAAACTCGTCAGTCAAAAAAATTGTTTGTACGAGTATGTATATCACTCTAAAAAAAACACTAGAATGCAATCAATTTACTGCTCAAAATAAACCTAAATTACAGAGCTTGTCTGCAAATAATTAAAGATAAGAGATAAACTTGTTGGATTACGTCTTTCGTACCGTGCTTTCCGCGTATGTTTGTAGAGAACAGTACTCTAGCGGAGAGAAAGAAAACACTTTAGCTTAGAACGTTATAACTCCTTATATATTTATCTTTTTATAGTAAAAGGCCCGCTTGAGTTTCCAAGGGCTGCGATCTTTACTATTTGGAGTATTTTTCTATCTCTAATTTTGTTCTTAGCAACCACTGCCTTTCGTTGATAGTTCTTCTTACACTCTTACGCAATAGCCTCAGTACAAAATAATTTCCATAATTCATTTTCCACTTATCGATTTGAAGAGTTCGCTTTTTTGGCATCTGTGTTGACCTACTCGTATTTATAGTTCATCGGCGATACCACGATCGTTTGTACGTTCGGTCGGTAATTTGATCCATGTTACGTACAATGGTTTGCTGCCGCTGTGCAACTACACTCGATTCTTGCCCTGTGTTGTTACTGTCGAATCGGCATTTTGGCTTTGACCTATATAACACACTTCGAGGCGAATGCGTTGAAGTGTCTTTCGCTTATGGCAGCGTAAAGTGAATTTCTCATTGAGTTATGACGTTGGATTGGGTATGTATGAGAGTCACTTATTCTGGATGACCTATATTACACACTTCGCCGTGAATGCGTTGAAGTGTCTGAGTTATGCCATTGGATTGGGCTTGCATGAGAATCACTTATTTTGGATTTTGTGTCTCGATGATGGGTATGATGTACTATTGCTATTGGAAGATGCAAGGGTTGCTTGTGGCTATATTGAAGATGTAAGTATTGCTTATGGGGTGGGAATATAGTACTATAGCGTAGTGTAGCGGAATACTACACCGCATCCCCCCAATAAGAAGAAAATTACTACCTTGAAGAGGTTAATTCTCTGAGAAAAGTGGCAGTGGACGTGAAGGTTTTACACTACAAAAATTTTCTTAGTTTGTAATATTTACAGTTTTGGATATTAATTTACATGATTGGGTTTTCCTATTTTGTTTTGTCTTCTTTTTTGTTTTGTTTTTTTTCTTTTATACATTTGATTATCTTACTTTCTTATACATTAATTATTGGATGTTATATACATATGTATGTACTTTAATTACATGATTATTATTTTTATCTTTACATTAAACATTTCGTTATTTTATTTTCTAATAGAATAGCTTTTCTTTATGTGTTATTTATGATTCTCATATCATTTTTGTTATTTTCTTATTGGATTTGATTTTATACATTGATGTTTAATTTTAATTTTAATTATTCGATATTTTATATACTTTACTTGCAAAACATGATAAGGTTATTTTGTTTTTTTCATTGATTTACGTCATTGAATATTTATCTCTTTTCTTTACTTTGAGGATAGGATAACGGTAGGTATTTCATTACTAACGGTGCTGTTGTTAATTTTGACCGTTTTTTCATTTGACTCATGTTTGAGTTTGTAAGATCGTTTTCGGAAGGCCATTATTAATATTGTTCCAAAAATTGTGTCAATCAGGATGTAGTGGTGAGCATTATTTTTATTTATGGAGAAATTTTCGATTCATTTATTTTTAGATCGTTTATTGATCTTGACCTGAGTATCTTACTATTGCTGATTTAGTGAAGTTTAGGGTGCTAATGAAGGAGTTGGATAGGAATTTTGAGATGTTCAGGGGAGAAGTGAAGAAGTTGTTTATAACTGACGATTTTTCGTCGTAGGCATGCAAGGTTTAGTCCTTGGTTTTCAGGTAACAATGACCTGACAATGTTATTATTGCCGGTTTTGAAGGGTGTACAAGGTCATATTATTTTGGCAGATTTTGCTTGCCACACATGGTTCAAAGGACGAAAATAACCATCTTTGTGATTGATGCATTTGTATCCATACCGTGGTCAATTTTGCTTCTATTTGTTAGGCTGGAGTTTTAGGTTATTTTGACGTAACCGATTAAAGACTCGAATTAGTTTGGCGTTGTGATCTTTCAAATCGTAACCGTATAAAATGATGTCGTCGACGTACAAGAAACAGTCGAATCCTTGTAGACCCGTTAGTACTTTATTCATCAGTCGTTGAAAGGTTGCTGGGACGTTTCTCAGGCCAAATGGTATACGATTGTGTTCGTAATGTCCATAAGGGGTATTGAATGCCATTTTGCACCTATCTTTTTCGTTCATACGAATTTGATGAAATCCTTTTGCCAGATCGAGGGTGCTAAAATATTTTGCCCTGCCAAGTTGGTCCAGTATATCCGTGATGTTGGGTAGTGGGTATGCATCGGCAATCGTTAATTCGTTCAGCCGGCGAAAATCTACCACTACTCTCCAACGCTTGTTGCCTTCCTTGTCCGGTTTCTTGGGAACCAGAAGCAAAGGGAAGTTTCACGGGCTTGCACTAGGCTGGATCTGGATTATTCCTTCCTGTAGCATTTCGTTCACCTGTCTGTGGATCTCATTCCTGTTTGCATCAGGGAGTCGGTAAGGTTTCACGTATAGTGGAGGCTTATATTGGTCAGTTATGATTTTATAGTTTAAACCTTCTGTACACGAGAGTTTGTCGCCTTCAAGAAAGGATAAGTCATTAAAATCTCTGCAGATATTGAACACCGTTTCTTTTTCTTCCCGGTTGCAATGATCTAGGTCTATGACTGACTTGAGTTTGTGTAGTCTGCCTTTGATCTTGTCATTGTGTTTATTAGTTACCATGCTAAAATTGTCCAGGGTGTCCCACACGATATTGATATCGTCTGTATTCAGAACTTGTTCCTTGACTAAGCTATTCATCATTAGAACTTTGATTTACGAATTGTTGGCTCGAGTCAGGCTCTCGCCGAGATAAATGCCTGGAAGAACTTCCTTTTTATGAATTACTATGTCGCTTTGTTTTATATCATTGAAAGGAATTTCTATTACTTGTTGAGATCGGGGTTTCAGCCTTATTGTTCGACTGGTGTCCCTTTTTCTTTCTATTCTATTTTTTATTATTTATTTTCGGTTTGTACTACTATCTGCCTCAGTCTTAACTGCTAAGCTCTCTTTTGACTTAGTCTTACTATTGTATGCTGGGAGATTTTTATTATTCTCCTTGGTCCTAACTGCTAAGTGCTCGTTCGACTTAGTCCTACTGTTGGCCAGGAGTTTTTTCTTATTCTTTTCGGTCCTAACTGCTAAGTTCCTCTGAGTCTTACTGTTAGCCGGGAGTTTCTTCTTTCTTACCTCGGTGTTTGTCCCGTTACAAGCGGTTGATTTAATAGTGGCTAGGTCTAGACTTGAATTCTGTGAATCACCAGATCCGGTCCGTAGACATGCGGTATCGGGTATCGATTTAAATCGAGACTGCATGTGTTCCACATCGATGCCTAGTCGGCAGTCGGTGTTAATTGTGGAATCGACAAAGTTCGTATGGCCAAGCTTTGCTCTGTTGCTTTTAGTATTGATCAATCTGCTGTTATTGGATAAACCTCGGGTTTTCAATGATAACTGTCTTTTAGAATAATCGATGATTGAAACTTGGTCAGGAAATCGTTTCCAAGTATGACATCGAATGATAGATGTATGTGGCTAGGTATCACCTGAAATGAATGTTCTAGCGGGATCGAGTATTCTTCAGTCCAAGTTCTATAGTTCCAACTATTTCTCCTATAGTTTGAACTGAATTACCCGCTATCGTGGATAAAATACAGTTATTTGAATTTGTAGCGTTGGTCTCTGTTCTTGTTGACTTGACTATGCTGATTTCAGAGCCTGTGCCAATCAAGAAGGTTGCCAAATATTTGCCCGAGGCACTAAATTTTACTCGTATCACTGTCTCTTTATATTCAGGACAAAATGATACGAGGATAATTAATTTAACTAGTGGATGTCGGCTTGGGTCTTCACTCGGGATAGATTTTCGACTGCATCTTCCCAAGTCGTCCCGTTTCCTATGTTGGTTCCGTTTAAGAATTGCTGGTTACTATAATGGCTGGTGCCTAATTGTCTAACTTCGTGGGATGCGTTTTGTGAGTTATTTCTTTGACCGGTGTCAGGAGTGTTTCTACGAAAAGGGTTTTGTTTAGGTAAAACTCCGATGTCTATCAGACGTGTCCTACATACGACTTCGCGATGGCTAGGCTTTTTACAATAGCTACATTTCAAGACCTGCATCTCTTTCTTGATATTTTGTGGAGCGAAATTTGGAAAATTCGTGTTTTGGTAACACGTGGCGGAAGTGTGTCCCACCTTGTTGCAGGTTTGGCAGACGGATTTATTATAAATAACTTTGGGATTTCTGAAACATGAGGGTGATGTGTGCCCTACCTTATTGCAGGTTTGACAAATAGGCCTAGAAGAGGTTGCCGTGTTAGTGGACTTATTGCCCGAAGGTTGAGACGCTGTGATCCGCTCGAGGCGAGCCGAATGCTCTTCCACGTATGAGACTGCTTGTTTCAGGTCCTTTCGCCGTGGGCTTGAACCAAAAATTTGACATTCTGGTTCCTTAGTCCATCCTCAAAAACTTGGATGGCCGGACGATCGTTTGCGTCGGCTAGGAACCGTCGGACAGCTTCGTCGTTGGTGGTGGCGAAAGTAGCAGAGTTCAGGGAGGTCAGTAATCGACTAATGCGATCACAGAATTTCCTAATAGATTCATCTGCTCTTTGCTGCACTCTCAACAATTCGTTCTGCACCGATGACCGCGACTTCTCTTCCATGAATTGTTTCTCCAATTCAGATACTAGATCGTTCCATTTATTAAAGGATTTTAGTTAAACTAGCTCAAATGCTGGTCCTTGAAGCCGAGTTTTCACTAACTCTAGGAAGAGCTTGTTTTCTAGTTCTGTCTTTATAGACATGAATGGAATGTTACCCCACGCGATGAATTCATTCAACTCTTTCGGGTTTCCGCTGAACGCCGGGATCAGGTTGTATACGTCGTTAAGACTGCTTTTATACTCTGACATGTTGGTGTCAGGGTCTGAATAATCGTTTTTGGGAAAGGTAAGTGTTCAAAAAGCTGCAGAATAGCAGTCTGCTTACGAGTGGTAATATTGGAGGGGGAAGAGGAACAGCGTTAAGGTGTAACATATATGTACGTTTAAAAACTGTCTTATAAATATTTGTTTTTCTAAATTTTTTTTTTTAATGCCAATAATTAGTTTTTATTATATAATTAATATAATTAATGATAACTTTTATTTTTCCTGTTGCTGCTGCTCCTGTTTCTGCCTTGTTCTTTTGTTTTATGGTTCGTTTTGATGGTTCGCTGTGATAATTCGTTTTGATGGTTCGCTTGATGGTTTGCCAGGTAGGCTTCGCGTCCTAGAGTTGGTAATTACAACCTGGAGAAAGAAGGCACTTTGGTTTGGAACGTTATAGTTCTTTATTTATTTATCTTTTTATAGTAAAAGGCCCGCTTGAGTTTCCAGGGGCTGCGACCTTTACTATTTGGAGTATTTTTCTCTCTCTGATTTTGTTCTTCCCAACCACTGCCTTTTATACCAATTTCGTTGATAGTTCTTCTTACACTTTTACGCAATAGCCTCAGTACAAAATAATTCCCATAATCCATTTTCCACATATCGATTTGAAGAGTGACCTAAGTGTCCCAATCAGTTACCCTTCTGTGTTGACCTATTACCGATCGGTCGGTAATTTGATCCATGTTACGTATAATGGTTTGCTGCCGCAGTGCAACGACACTCGATTCTTGCCCTGTGTTGTTATTGTTGAATCGGCATTTTGACTTTGACCGATATAACACACTTCGGGACGAATGCGTTGAAGTGTCTTTGTTTACAATTTTCCTTTTCGCTTATGGCAGGGTAAAGTGGATTTTCCGCTGAGTTATGACGTTGGATTGGGTTTGCATTAGAGTCACTTATTCTGGATGACCTTTGGCGTGAATGCGTTGAAGTGTCTGAGTTATGACATTGGATTGGGTTTGCATGAGAATCAATTATTTTGGATTTTGTGTCTCGATGATGGGTATGATCAACTATTGCTGTTGGAAGATGCTATCAAAGTTCTTGGTTTATGTTTTCAAGGAGTGAAAATCTGTCTTCAATATTACTTGACAAATGATATAAATTGGACAAATTCGTTCGAATTTATCTTAGAAATGAGTCTTCAATTCACGAATTGTATGAGTTGTTTATGGATTGTTTTGGTTTTCATAATCAACCCACTGAGCTGCATTTTTATTGGGTTGTGAACACGATTCACACGATTTAGAAGAAGCATCTTCCGACAGGTGCTGGTTTTTTAAATAACGAGAATGAGCCTCTGCAGCCGAACATCTTGCACCTATGCTTATAAGCCCTACTTCACGCCTCCCCATAAATCAGGATTAGTGTCGGAAAAATAAAATAAGTCCATATCCGGGCTACTCCTACAGGCCGGTAAGGATTTCCAGGACTTAGTCAGGGTCTTGGATAAGATACGGTAGCGGACAAGCCCTGTAGGGGCCAACGACAGCGCTCACACCCCGGAGCGGGTTACTGGCTTCAGTATAACCAAGCCCTCGTCCTAGGGGCATTAAAGATGGAACTGAATCACCAGGTTGGGGATTTTGCCGCAGGTGTGACTGCCCGGCTATTTAAACAAAAAAAGAAGTTACGTAGCATCAACAAGCCTCGGATATGGACGGATCTACTGTCGACAACCCACGCCAACGATTTACGGACAACGAGCTTCGGATATGCACGTGGAATGTTAAATCCCTTATTAGACCACGTGCAGCCGAGCAACTAGCGGAGGCCCTAGACTGCTGCAAAGCGAACATTACCGCCATTCAAGAAATGCGATGGGATGGACCGAACAAAAAGAGATGAAAAACTGCGATATCCACTACGGCGATTGCTATCGATGGCAAAATCAGCGCTTATTTGGACGACGATTTGTTTTCGGAGACAGACTAGGACAAGAGCTTCCGGCATATGAGCGAGCGCCTCATAGCAATCGGCATCAAGGCTAAATTCGCCAACATTCCCCTTATATGCGCACATGCCCCACAGAGGAGACAGATGGCGAGACCAAGGATGCCTTCTATGAGCTCTTTAACAAGAACTACGAGTAATGCCCTAGCTTTTACTTACTGTAAGTGGCGCTACAGTCCGGGGTGGAAGTGGGCCTAAGTCAACAACCTTCTCCAGCCAGCTCGATGCTTGGCAAACTGCCTCCAGTTTCGCCCGCTTAGTTGGCTGAGGTCCCCATCCACTCACGTGCACCACCTGAGTCTTGGCCTTCCTCAGCTGCGCTGTCCCCCGGGAACAGAACATTGGTGTCCATACTCTCTACATAACCCAACCATATCAGTCTTTGGATCTTCACTCTTTTGATAGATGTCGCTGTAAAGTCCGTGCAGTTCGTCGTTGTATCTTCTCCGCCACTCACCGTAAATGCAGACGAGACCGAAGATCGGCCGAAGAATTTTTCTCTCGAAACAACCAAGAACACCCTCATCCATTTTTGATAATGTCCATGCCTCTGCGCCATAGAGCAGGACTGCGGTTATTAAGGTCTTATAAAGGGTGACTTTTGTTGTCCGAGAGAGGGCTTTGTTAGTCAATTGCGTTCTTAGCCCAAAGAAACAGCGGTTGGCAAGAGTTATTCTTGGCTTGATCAGAGTTCAGAGGGTCTCCTTTCTTGAGAAGCTGAGGTTCAATACATTGGGCATACTTTCGTCGGACCATATTTTACAGATGAGTTGGTCCTGTCTGCATTGAAGGAGAATTGAGGAGGAGATACAACAATGAATTCTACGGACCGTACAGCGACATCGACCTTACAAGAAAAGTGAAGATCCAAAGACTGAGATGGCTAGGTCATGTAGAGCGTATGGACACCAAAGCTCCGTTCCGAAAAGTCTTTGAATGCGCTCCCGAGGGAAAGCTGAGTAGAGGAAGGCCAAGACTCAGGTGGCGCACGCAAGTGGAAGAGGACCTCAGCCAACTTAGCGTGCGAAACTGAAAGCAGCTAGCCAGGGATCGATTTGGCTGTAGAAGCTTGTTGACTCAGGCCCAGGTCCACCTCCGACTGTAGCGCCACTGAAAGTAAGTAAAGTAAGAAAACGATTACAGTTCATCCTGCATACATAACACGATTCGACGTTATGTTACAGCAGAAACTGTGACCGAAATTACGGAATTGTCAATTCAGTCAATCGCAAGAGTTTCAGATTTGTTCGTTTACTAAATAAAATATTTTCTGACCAGGTCTAGATCAGTTTTTTTTGACGATGCAAGAACTAAAAACACTGGATAATGGTTTGAAGCTAAAGTTTGCAAATTGTGGTTTTGTTTTTCAAAGAGCGTGTTTAGTGACGAGGTTATATTTTGGCGCAAATTTCATGAAAATACTCACGTGTGTACTTTTATGAGGAACAGCATTCGACTATTTGTTGTCATGATTAATAAAATAATTGGTGCATTCTGATTAATTGTAAATTATTCAGGCATTGGACGCCAACATTTAGTGCTTTATTTGTGGCGGAGTACTCGAGTGAATGGCTTTGAATTAAAACAAGATCATACGCTTTGAAAAAAGTAGCTGGAAGTGCTATGTGGCTAAACACAAAAACATCATGTCATGAAACATTCTGCATAATGAAAAAAATTCTTCATTCTTATCATCATTGCTTAAAAAGAAAAGTTTCAAGCTCTTTAATAAATTTGAGCTTTTATATACCTTATGCAGTTTTATATAAACCTGTATTAAGACACTTTTAAGGTTTATCTTCTATGGTGTTCCCGAATCAACGGGTTAATTTATTAAACGGTTATTATAACATGACTGATTAAGTTCATTTATATTCCATTGCAATATCTTCAGTTCAATGCTTATTTAAAACATATTATTTTAGAACTGGTTTAAGTGCAATAGTTTCAGAAATTTTTTTTTAATAATACAGTGAAAGTTAGTTATCTTTTTAAGTCAATCAAGTATTTTCTTCTAAACGTTTAAATAAAAAAACAACGAATTGCAGTTTCTATATGAATTAAAATACAGCTTTATATGGATGGCAGTAATGTGTCGTGTAAGTGTACCACCCGGATAAAAGCTTTTGATTAGCAGGAAAGCATCCCACATAAATCAACTAGAGAGCTCTGATCTAGGGGGTTTGCAAAAGCCAAAATAATTTTCTGCAAAAAAGCTCAACATTGGTGGAGATGGGTTAGCTGGTTTTTGTTTTGTTTATTATGTCTGTGGGTTAAGTTTAATAAAGTTTATCTCCAGTATTACATATATACCTCGAGTTTCAATTGAAAGACATGAAAAATCAGTTTGCGTGTGGTATTCAACAAGTTCCTATTTAATAAAGTAGTTGGTGTAAATTGAATTACTATTTGTGTTGCTTATTATGAATGAAGGATGTGAAGAGCTCTAATTTTGTAAATAAAATAGAAGAGAACCGACTTGATTCGATTCGATATAATAAGTGCAAAAATATAGATTTGAATTTAAAATTTTTAAAAGCCATTAGATATGAAATTGTTTCGCAAATTTCGCAAAAGTAAAATATAAGTGTATAAACAAAAATTATACAATATATGCGTGCATACATTCATAAACAAAAAATATAAAAAAGTAACATAACTTTGCTTGCATGGTTACCGATTTCACATGTAAGTTAGTTCTATTTTTAGTGTTAAATAGATGATATGGTCACTTAACACCTTTCCATCCACATGAACATTTGAGTGTGTTTTTTTTACGTAAAGAATTATTTTAAGAAAGATGTAAGAAAATGTTATTGAATCGTTCAAAAGCAAAATAACTTGTCATTAATGTTTACTATATATTAGTTAATTCCTGGATTTCTAGTTGAAATTAGCTTAGCACGTTATTGGGATAAAGAGGGCACTAAATAGACGATTTCTTTTAAAATGGAAACGAATTAAGAATACACTTGTATATAATATATGTTTTTTTTTAATGCTAAAATGGATTATCCGGGTATCACAAATTTGCTTTGGAGAAAAATGTATGTAATCAAAGAAATAGTTACACAATTAATTATTTTTTGGATCAAAATTCTACCCAAAATTATGTAACTGTTAACAATGTGTTAAAAAAATTTATTACGGAGAAACAAATGACAAATAAATATGAATTTAAATTTATTTAAATCAGCTTTTTAATGTCTGAAAAGACTTTGGACATTATATTGTAGTTGATGGTATTCTCAAACTATATCTCTTTGACCATTCAAAGAAAACCGCCAACAATTGTTGAATAGCTCAAGTTGTCTTATTGTGGCAGAATGTCAAAATCCAATGAAGTCTTTTAAGAGATTTTCATTTTCAGGATGGGAGAAAATTTAATTTTAAGTTGAGAAGCATCTGGTATATGTGACATTCTTAAGAAATATTGTACTTCGTCCTTACTTTGACTTAACATTATCAAAGGCCTTATTAAAATTGTTCCAACTACATCGTCATATTTAAAATGAAAAATTCACAAATAGAGATGGGATAAAAAGGGAACAGCAGTCTCTTTTATTCAAAGGCTTGTGTTTCAATCAGTGCGTTATTCTGTCAAAGAGTGATTCGTCTGGCTATATTTTTCTTGTATATAGATTGACGTTCTAAACATAATGTAGTCCGCTTAATTCTATTGATCTATCGCTAAAGATAACACCGAAACTGGTTTAATTTGAAACTTATGTTGGAAGCAATCAGATGTAATCGAATGCATTTTTTTCTATTCTCTCATTCCTTTCTGTCAAGAGATGAATAACCTTATCTTGCAACTTTATTGCTTCGTAGCAAGTGATTGATTTTGCAGAAGTTATTGATTAGATCGTGGATCTTAAACCTCAAATTAATAATTTTAATTATTGCCCAGACACTCTGTCAACAAATTCTACAACCAATTATTAAGTACACAAAAATTTGATTCCAACTACTGCATCCTTAACGACCACAAAAGTAAATTGCTTAATTGTGAAGGAATTTTTAAGTTTAGTTGTATTTCAAATGCAAGGAAGGACGGTAAGGAAACTTATTTCCTGGCCAGTGGAAAGGCGAGATTACCACAGTCAATAATGCGATAAACCTTGCACGAAAATAAACGAAGTAGGAGATAAGCGAAAAATATGTATTTTAGATGGGTTGATCGACAGAAGAATAAACTTTGGATAGAGTTAAATCAAGTTTTTATTCTAATGTGAGTCGAACAGGCAAAGTGAACGATTAGCCTGACCGTTCGCATGTTTTTATAGTTGTCCTTGAACGATAACTTAACTTGCATCTTACAACCAATAAGTTCAATATTAACGCTTTTTTGTAAACAACTGAAATTAAAATAAACTTTCATATAAATACGTTATTTTCACTTAAATCCTAAGCAATGGATTCTTTTGCTGTATAAAAACGTTTCCTTCATGTTCATTTCACTCGCTATCTTGCCTCACAATTTAAAAAAAATTTATTTGCACAACATGGAAATTTAAGAAAATGTAATTGTTTTAACTTTATTATAAGTCAATTGATGACGACCCCCTTCAATAGCAGCATCAAATCCCTATAAAAGAAAGTGCTTTGGCTCCAGGCATGGCTTGAAAAATATAGCTACAGATAATTAATTTAGTTTTAAAGCGGGACATGATATTTCATATGTCGCATCACTGCGGACTGCCCGCCTGATTGACTTGGAGAAGGCTTTCGATGGTCTGCAACTAGATGCGGTTGATTCGCTGATCCTATTTAAGATCTGCACAAGAAGTTTTGTACGATTACCTACCATCCCATCTAGGTCATTTGTATATTCTTTTAACATAACACCATGACTTCGATAAAATATAATGATATTGCGATGACTGCAGCCTTTAGAAACACCACAAAGAACTGACGAACGCTTTTAGATTATTCTGAATTTTTAATAGATGTTGTTTTGTACCTAGCCTTCTGCACCTGCAAAGGGACTACTTAAAAACAGTCAACTCTTTACGAGGGTGAAGGTGTATGGTCATTATTCGGCTTATTTTTGTACTTGGATTCCCTCTGTGGTTCAGCGTAAGAGTAAATTTATTGGAATAGATTTAAGTGTTTGAGAGGGCTTGCCTAAGTACTTGCCCTTAATTGTAAAAAACACGATAGAGTACAAAAAGTACCAGATCAAGAAATTCTCGAAATGTCAAGAGATCTTGCAACAGCCTTGACTAATCGAGTAAGTGGTAAAGAGCGAACTGGCGGTCAGGAGTCTCCTGGCATATTATTACAGCATTCTGAAGTATTTCAGCCAGCTAGGCCGAAGGTGTACAGGTAGATCGTCGATATCATTGAACTTCGTTCTGATTTTGCGAGCTATAAGATTTCCAGATGTATTTAATGGATTTTATGGCTTACTTTCATTATTTCTGATCCTACTTTATGGAACATCACTTCCCATATATTTCATTAATCACTTCCAAGGTTTGTAGTGTTTTTAAAACTAAATATGTAGGTTAATTCAAAAGAATTCTTTTATGTTCTTTTGTACTTCATTATCAATTGCGTCATTGATTTCTGTTTTGTTTTTGTCATATCATAAAACAGCCTTTACCACCTTTTTTCTTAGGATACACTTTTGTATGGTTAAGAGTGACTTAGTATAATTTGATAGGCACCAACCCAGCGACCTATACCTAGTTGCATTTTAAAATGAAATAGGCCATAGTAGATAGTTTGTGTCGCTAGAGAAACACGTCGTTGGATCAGTGACAAGGCAAATATATTTGGACTTACCAACTTTCTCTAATAAATGGCATTGATGACTACAACTTAGATGGATATTAAATATGCTTACAGGATCAGAGAATCTACAGCAGCTCGGCAGTTTAAGCTGGAGGTACTCAAGTGCATGAAAGAAAACATCTACTTCAAAGTCGCTACATGATTTCAAGTAAATAACAATAATTCTGTTTTAGAAGTTATGACAAAATTATGTGCTATGCTTTAAACTGTATTCTTAGCAGTTAGAGTCTCAGTTTATATCAGCTAGGTTAAGAAGAATATCTAATCCATAAATCCAAATCATTCCTAGAATACAGCATCGACAGCGCTGCGTTCACACATTGTGATCTGTTACTCACTTAAGACCTGAATAAATCTAAAATAAAATCTTACAAAAGCAGCCTTTTCAATTTAGTTAAGCAAAATTGTATGGCTTACCACAGCAAAAGCTTTGAAAAATAAACAAGCTGTAAATATTGTCGGAAGATACAGCCTTCATGACACCACCTCTGTTCGGACGAAACATTGTCATAAATAGCACACGGTTCCCACTTCTCGATACTAACAAGGGGACTTGGAGAACTCCTGATCAACCAACCGTCAACTAGATTGAAAACAATGCGATCGACGCAAGAAACTCTTCTAGTATAATGGATGTCCGAACGTTCCGAGGAGCCAACACCGACTCGGACCACTACCTTGTTGTAGCCAAGTAACGGTGGCGGATATCCCAGACTACAACAAGACAAACTAATGCTGTTAAGAAATTCGACGTCAGACGGCTAAAATCGCAAGAGACCGCCAAGTCCTTTTCCGATCGAGTGTCTCTTAATCTCCTAAGAAGCCCAATATCACCAGCATCAAGCATCGAAGACTATTGGAAACACTGTCAACAAACCATCATGCCGCCACTGATGTAATATTGTGAGGAATTTCGACGTCAGACGGCTACAATCGCAAGAGATTGCCAAATCCTTTTCCAATCAAGTCTCTTAAGAGGTCTCTTGCCGCCATCATCAACCATCGAAGACCAGTGGCAACACTGTCAAAAAGCCATCATGACGCCACTGATGTAATATTGTGAGGAATTTCGACGTCAGACGGCTACAATCGGAACAGATTGCCAAATCCAAATCAAATGGTAAACAAAAATGGCAAGGACATTAGCCTGTAGAGAAGAATGGGGGAAAATCGCGGTCAATGCTGAGCATTTTGGATAGATCATTTCTGTAGACTGTATAAAGGCGATGACGAAACAAATATGAATGAGTCTTTCAACCTATACGATGTAGACCAACAATTCTATCCATCCATGTTGTCATTTTTGTCACATCTGAGCGGGACCTACGGCTTATCGCCGAGTCCGAACGGCACTCCTTAGAAGTTTTTTGTAGGTAATTTTACTTTCGGGAGTTTGCCATTGCCCGCCGAAAGGGAGATGGCGATTTGAAAAATTGATGGTGACCCAGCCAGGAATTGAATCCAGACTGTCTGCGTGATAGTCCAATTTGCAAACTATCACGCCATCGCCATCGCCGGAGCCTGCACTTACTCTTCCATAAAATATAGTCTGACAAAAGTATGCCCGATGAATAAGACTTCAACATTGTTTGTCCGATCCTCAAGAAAGGAGACCCTTTGAACTGCGCCAACTACAGAGGCATCAGTCTTATATAAGATCTTATCTGCCATATTGTGCGAACGCCCAAAGCCATTTGTCAACAACTTGATAGTTGGCTTCAGGCCAGTAAAGTCCGCTATCGATAGATCTTGGAGAAAACCCATGAGCTTCAAACCGATACACACCACCTATTTCTATTTCAAGGGCGCGTATGACGGCATCTATGGAGACGAGCTATACAGAGCAATGTCCAGTTTGCACATCCCTACCAAACTCGTCTGTCTGTGCAGAATGAATATGGAGAATGCACGCTGCTCCATGAAGGTCGATAAAGATCAAGACAAGGCATGTCTGAATCGCTGTCATGCGATCTCTTTAACATCATTTTCGAAAGAATAGTGCGAAACTCACGCGTAATCACAAGAAACACGATCTTTCAAAAGTCCGTCCAATTACTCGCATACGCCGATGATATTGACATAGTTGATAGAAAACAGCGTGATGTCAGTGGCGCCTTTGCAAGTATGGAAACGTCGAAAATGGGTTTAGCCGTCAATGAGAGCAAGACCAAGTATATATTGCAAAAAAGACACTGAACACCGACGTCTCTTACAGAACGTCACCCTTGACAGGTATAACTTTTAGGTAAGGACTTTGTCTACATAGGCTCCGCTATGAATTCAGACAACGACACCAGCGCTGAGATCAAACGATGAATTACTTTTGCCAATCGCTGCTTCTTTGGACAAAGAAAGCAATTGACTAGCAGAACCCTCTCTCGAACAACAAAAGTTACCCTTATAATTTCTTAATAATTATAGTAATGCCTTTTGGCGCAGATGCATGGACATTTTCAATACATGGATGAGAGTGCTCTTGGCTGCTTTGAGGGAAAAGTTCGGTCCCGTCTGCATTTTTGGTGAGTGGAGGAGGAGATACAATGAAAAACTTTACGGACTGTACAGCAATATTGACCTAGGGTGAAGGGTGAAGATCCAACGACTTAGATGACTGGGTCATTTGGACAACAACGGTCAGATTCGAAAAGTCATCAAATCCGCCCCCGACGGACAGCGTACCAGAGGAAGAACGAGACTCGGGTGTCGCATACAAGTTGACTGCGACCTCAGCCAGTTAAGCTTGCGAATCTCGAGGCAGCTAGCAAAGGATCTAGCTGGCGCGAGACGCTTGTGACTGAGGACTGGGTCCACCCCGAATTGTAGCGCAACCCAAGGTAAGTAAACATTTGAATATCTATGTATAGAATAATTACAGAATTTCACCGGGTTTATTTATAATGGATTCTGGTCCATGTCTCGCATCTAAGACAGGTACATTTCTGAAAGATGTGCCACAAACTTTTAATACGTCCAGATTAAAATCACAAACAACAAGCAAATTATTTAATTTTTCAGTATTAAAACAACACTAAAGATTTAAAGAAAAGTCTCAAAATAAAGAGGTATTAAAGGCATGCAAGTTATAGAAACATAAAGTAACAACGTCGTCTATGGAAAATGAATAGTTTAAGAATCGTTGATCGTATAACGTATCGATCGTATTCTACTTAAGTAGTGAATTTACAATAGTTATTTTTCGCGCATTACGAGCAGATGATAGTCGATATAAACATCCATTAGAGCATTCTATAGACAAAACTTTATATATATTTAAGGAAACTAGATGTGTTACAGATGTATGAAGGCCTATCTGTCATCGAAATGCACGCTCTAAAGAACATATCGCTGTCATTAGTGAAAGGGTTGAAGAAGATCCAAATCTATCAATTTCACGGCAAACATAGCATTTGGGTTTGTCCTAAGGTACATTATGGCGTATTTTGCGTTTGAATTTAACTAGATGACCACGGTGTCGGTGTAATAGGTCCATACTTCTTTGAAAATCAGGTGTAACCGTCGCCGTCATTTCTCATCGCCATAGTCTAATATTAACCGATTTTGTTTTGGCCTCAAATCGAAAATATGGATGTGGAAGACTTGTGGTTTTAAAAAGATTGTGCCACATCCCACACAATACAAGCCCTATTGGCTTTATTGCAAGATAAAATTTCTAAATGAGTTATTTCGCGCTTTGGTAATATGAAACAGGTCACCCCTGGTTGTAGCCGTTGGATTTATTTTTGGAGGGGTTTTCTTTGGACTGTAAAGAACTAAAATAAAAGGTTTTTGCTTGATGGATTTAATATGTCTATCGTGAGTAAGAACAGAAAGCAAGTTTGCTAGTATCCATTTTAACTTAAACCTTATAAAAAAGCCTAAATATTTTATGAAAAAATCATTAGGTAAACAAAATTATTATTTTCAATTTATTCAAAATACGAGTAGAATATATCATTCGAAACGTTTGCACTTTTTTTTATCAAATATTTAATTAGTTCCTCTATTTAGAAAATTGCATTTGCCTAACATTAAATAAAAATTTTTACTTAAATGAAATTTTGAAAAATATTGTGACTTTTCGAATATATCTCACGTTGCTTCTATATTGGGTATTAAAAAATCGTCACTTCTAATTACTTTATTTAATCTTCTATTATCTACCATATTTTTCCTTGTTTTAAGTTCTTTATTCATATTATTCTTAATTTCGTTTTCGTGTAGGTACATACATACAAGTATCTATAATTACTTTATTTAATCTTCTGTTATCCACCATATTTTTCTCACATCACTCAATTTTCCTTAATTGAAAATCATATGAATGAAGAATTTAAATTCATATGATTCTATAAATTTTTAAATATACGAGTATTGAACCATTGCAAAAATTCGTGCTCGATCTTCATAAGTGGCAAAAAGTTTACTGGTTGTCGCAAACTATTGTTTGTTTTATGGACTTTTTTTATACTAATAACATCAGAAGTCATTATATCGCTAGTCCCTGTTGACTTAAGTCAAACTGTGTCTGCAATAAAAACTTCTGAAACGGAGAATGAAAAATTAAATCTTCTCCATGTAATGCCGTATGAGTTTAGAAGAGGAATGAATGTTGGAACTGCAACAAAAATCATTCAGAACGTTTATTGGGACGGCCTTCTGAAATTGATGACGGAATTTTACAATCGAAGGCGTAGTGGAAAATAACACGAAGCTCTCGACTGATAAGATTTCCGAGAGGCTTAAAACTAACCATTTATCAGCATATCGCTATTTAAAGAAGATTGGATAGATGTCACATTGCTTGACAGAAAAAAATTAGCTATATTTCGCCTCCGTCGCCTTATCTCTAATTAGACGTCATGAAAATGAACCAATTTTGGATCGAGTCTTGACAGGTGACGAGCACTAAATAATGTTAAGTAATGTACAACACGCTGTTGGTATAAAACCCGTAATAAAAGATGGATAGTTTTAAATGAACGTACTGTTGTCTATTTGTTGGGACTTCAGGGGTTTTTTTTTTTTATACTTATATTTATATTTTCGCTTTATCCTGTGAATTTTAATAATCTTGTTTGTTACTAAAACACTTGTATTTCAATGATTCTGCACTCAGAACTTATAACAGCTTTCAAAGGTTTGCCTTAACCTCGAATATAAAATAGACAATAAATACAAAGTTTTAAATAAAATGTGTTATACGACATAATTGTATTTTAAATAAAATAAATTGACTAAAATTTGCTATATTCATTAAGTGTGAAGTACCGTCCGAAAACATTTTCGACATAAAACCTGGACCTTCTTCTGCTGCGGAAGCCCTTTTATTTATTTATTTTATTCATTGTAATAATAGCTGCTTAAACAAAATTGTTCCTCTGTCGTTGTGTATGATTTGTGATGAGAGTCCAAACACATGTAATTTTGTCTTCAATAGGGTCCAATTAATAAAATTAAGGCGTGCAAGTCATTAATGTCCTTAATTCTGAAAAGAAAGCATTTTTCGTTCTATTGGCACCGTCATTTTCGTCATTGTCATCATCATTATCATCATCAACCTCAGCAAAACTATTCAGGATTGTTTTGTCACGTATGTATGATACGTATAATATATTCTATATGTACATATAGCTATATTGATTGCATTTCAAGTGTCTATAAATAATTTTTTGTTTTCAATTTTGCTAATTATATTCGATTGCCGGTATATACTGTGGAGGCATATTTGTAATTTAAGAGCGTGTACATATACATATACACATTTATGTATACATACGTAAAGATGGGTTGGTAGACGTCGCAAATTTCAATTTAATTCCGAACTTCGCTTTGTCGTCTGATTATCTCCCTTTTCTTTTTGACAATAGTGTTAATTTAATATCAAACCATTTTTTTTTTTCGTGATATCATTGCTAACTGGCTTCCTATTAGGGAAAGTATTGCTGTGCTTTTACGCACGAAGTGCTGCTGTAATTTGATAGTGTCGCAGTCGGTATTGATTGTGTTTTTCATACTTCGCTATGACTTCTTTTTTAACCATCAGTATAAAATTATTCCAAGCATTAAGAGGAGGTTACTGTCATCCTTTCCACCAAATTCGTACTCTCATTTTCTAATTCTTCGTAGGAAGGTGTGCTTTTTAATTTAAAAGCACTTTTCGGCCTTTCTATATATGTGTGTACATTTTTTTGCGTTTCTTAGCAAAGAAAAAAAATTTTAAGAGTATTGGTGGCGCGGAGAATAGAACTAGAACTATGAGTATGAGAGGTGGTTAGGTTCAAATACACTGTATGTTCTCGCCTTGAGGTCGAAGACATTACTTTTCGAATGAAAATTATATTGAAAGTTAAGGATTGCTCTCAAGGAATCAAGGGAAGCTCAAACGCAATTGTTACGCTATATGTCTGGTCCATTTGAAGAATAAATTTTGATCTTAAAGAAGAACAGCATCTACACACGCGGCATATACAAAATGGCAGATTATCTTGATCTTACTACTTTTTCCTATGCCGCTAAAATCGAAAGCAGGCTAAGTGTCCTAGAAGAAAGTGTACATCCCTCTCCCTACAAAAAGTTTGATCATCTGAATGAACGAGCCGACAAGAAAACAACTTGCTCAGCAATACGAAGAACACAATCATGGTGAACGAAGAGCAGGAGACAAAGGCAGATTAGCAGATGAAGACGAAAATTACAAAATACTTTGGAAGAAATAAAAAAAAGAATTCATTTGAGTGTTCGCTTACTTTTGTGTTAAAAATTGCTTGGCGAAACTTTAATCTTATCATTTACATGTTATTACATTAATATGTTATTTACTTATTTTAGGCTAAATATTCAGCTCAAATGTCTGATTTTTGCTAAGTTCGCAATAAGAAGCTCTTGAGTCACCATGTGCAGCAGCAAGCGAAATTTTTTTTTTTTTAAGATAGGATGGAACATGTATTTGACGTGTGAACCTTTGAGAGTTCGTTGCAGCTACAGTATTTTTTTTTAAAAATTGTTTATCATACTATCGACGGCTCAAACTCGGTCTCCCTTATTTTTTACGAATTTAAACTGGGACATATTGTGTGGCAGAAGAAAATATTAATAATGCACTTAAGGATGTAACAGTAAATGAACGCAACGTTTCACGTTTCCATTCTGGAGATCTTTCTCTCGAAAAGGAACCAAGTGGGAAACCAGGAATGGTAATATATGACAATGTTTTAAAGGAATGTTAAATGCAGATCCAACAAAAACGGTACCAGACATTGCACAAAGCATGGAAGTATCTTGCATTACAAAAAGTCAACACCTACCTCTAATTGGAAATGTATAAAATCTTAAAAAGTGGCTGCCCCATGAACTGAACGAGGCACGAAAACTACGCCGCTTAGAAATCTGTGCATCGCTGAGCCTAAGACATCAAAATGAACCGTTTTTGAACTATATAGTAAGTGTAATAAAAAGTGCATTTTGTATAACAACCGTAAAAGATCTCTGCAGTGGTTGGATGCAAAACAAAAACCAAAACACACAACACCAAGTCAGGTCTTCACCACTATTTCGCAACCAAGCAGAGGTCATAAAACCCTTTAAAGACTTTATATCTTCCGAAAACTAAGCCTTCTTAAAAAAGGGAATAATGGACCTTGTATTATAAAAAAATATTTTGGCTTTCAATTTTTACATCAAAATCCGACATTTCATGTTAAACAACCTACAAATTTTAAAAAGTACATGGCGTTTCTCAGAAAGTGGGCTCGTTTACCACATACACAATCAGTAGGCTCGCTTGTCCAAATATTCTAATAAAAAGCCTGCTTTGTTTTGTTCACGTGATCAGAGTATTATTATTATTATTCATATAGTTCTGTCGAGCCTTTTTAGAAACAAATGGGCGAATTTGTTAAGCTGTCCCATAAATAAAGTAATTTCACTCTTTTCTTCTCCTTATTTATTGGCAATATATTATATATTATATATTATATATTATATATTATATATTATATATTATATATTATATATTATATATTATATATTATATATTATATATTATATATTATATATTATATATTATATATTATATATTACATATTATATATTATATATTATATATTATATATTATTATTATATATTA
>OV743716.1:117787775-117832330 GCA_928272305.1 Volucella inflata | reverse complement strand
ACAGTGTAGCACTGCGTTGGTTAGGCCGACGAGTTGTTCACATTGCAAAGTATCTACCTTACTCGACACAACACAATGTTTGAGTGGAGTGGGTTTGTGCATAGCGAGTTAATGGAATGGGATTGGTTAAATTAGAGCGGAATTGTGTTATGCAATGCCTTATGAGTGCATTTGCATATGGAGATTGTTGAGGCAAATGAGCCTAAGATTTTTGTGGATACTCAGCGAAGGGTGTCTACTTGGGCCGATAGAGGCACCACCATCGATTTCTCAAGCGATAGTACTATTAGTTTCATATACCTACAATGGTTTTATGAATTGAATTTTGCCTTAAAAAGAATGGATTTTTCAAAAACCCTTAAATTAAGAGTTAATATTTTTTGTTGCATTAAGATTTGATGATATAAAAATAACTGTATAAGAGTATTATTTTGACAATTCAGCTTTAGTTACGCTTCTCTAACTTTCATCGACTTCAAGCAATATGATAATGCACATTTAGTCAGGCCATCAAGGTTTTTTTTATGGAGGCCCTTGAGCAATTGGAAAATAAATTTTCTGTCATTTCAACAATTTCATAACAAGCTGTAGCATCGAAGCAAAATTGTACGAATTATTGAAATGAGAATTTATTTATGAACTTTGTGCCAGACAGGATAGACAATATTTAATTACTTTGTTTATAAGGGCGAGAATATACTTTTTAAATAAGAAGTACAACAAAGATGTTAAAATATTTATTAACAGAAAAAAAACTTTTAGCATTTCACATTTATGAAAAAAAAAGTATCATTTTATAATTTTTTTCACAAACACCCTGTTGCAATGTTCAGATTCCAAGATGTGTTTTCCCCTGTTTTGTATCCTTTTCTTACTTATTGGCGTGTGTTCCTATCAACTTCTAACATAATACCAAACACACACAGGATAACTGTACCAAGGTCACAAAAAGATAAGGAAAATATTGCGCAGTGAACCCACTGTCTGATCTATATACTGTGTCTGAGGGTGCACTGAGTGCCAGCGGGCTGTGGCTGCTGCTATTGAACCCCTATTAAATTGATGTGCATTCAGAGAAAATAAAACCTATAACACGAAGAATAACTCCTCCTGAGGCTGAAAAAAACCAACAACAATTTCTCATTAGATTAAATAGCGCCGATCTATTGCTTTGTTTCAAATTTTAAAGTGGAAACAGACTGGTTTTTCTCCTTTGTTTATGCTTTTTTTTTTTTGCTTTTTTTTTAAATGCGTGGTAAATGATTGACATCGTATTGTATTTTGATTACTGGGTGTTCCTAAAAGACTAATTTACTTTTCAAAAAGTTTTTTTAAAATAACACATGCTGGAAAAATATTTAGTATAATGAATTTATTTTTAATTCACCTTTTCATATGTTTTAAAGCCAAGCTAGCTATTTATTTATCTGATACGGTCATTAACAAATGCGTTAAATAAAATAAAACGACATCACTCATAAAGAATGTTCAAATAATAATATAGAATATATACGAGTATTTAAAATGATTTTATTTGCGGGAAGAAGGCTGACGAAGAAGGCGCTTCTCTGACTTTCATCGACTTCAAGCAATATGATAACACATTTTGTCAGACCACCAAGGTTATTTATGTAGGCCCTTGAGCAATTGTAACTGTAGCATCGAAGCAAAATTGTACGAATTATTGAAATCAGAATTTATTTATGAATGTTGTGCCAGACAGGATAAAAAATATTTAATTACTTTGTTTATTAAGGGGTGAATATAATTTTTAATTAAGAAGTACAACAAAGATGTCAAAATATTTAATAACAAAAATAAACTTTTTAGCGTTGCACATTTATAAAAAAACAATTATCATTTTTTAATTTTATTTCACAAACACCCTGTTGCAATGTTTAAGATGCCAAGATGTGTTCTACCCTATTTTGTATCCTTTTCTTACTTATTGGCGTGTGTTGCTATCAACTTCTAACATAATGCCAATACACAAAGGAAAGCTGTATCAAGATCACAAAAAGATAAAGAAAAAATTGCGCAGTGAACCTACTGTCTGATCTACGAGGGCGGGTCAATAAGTCCGTGACTTTTGGATTAAAACACAGATTTTTTGATAAAAAAATAATTTTATTTTTTAACGTAGTCTCCCTTGAGCTCTATACACTTTGTCCAACGCTTCTCCAATTTTTTTATCCCTTCCAAAAAAAATTATTTGTCGAGGTCCTCAAAATAGGCCTTTGTTTGCGAGATGACTTCATCATTGGAGTCAAATCTTTTTCCACCAAGCCATTTCTTCAGGTTTGGGAACAAGAAGTAGTCGCTCGGAGCCAAATCTGGAGAATAGGGTGGATGAGGGAGCAATTCATAGCCCAATTCATGGATTTTTGCCATGGCAACTGCACATGTGTTTGTGGTCGACTGTGAGCAAACGCGGCACCCATCTTGCGGAAAGCTTTCTCATGCCCAAGTGATCACTCAAAATTGAAACCACTGAGCCATGCGAGATCCCTACGGCTTCCACAATCTCTCGCACTTTCAATCTTCGGTCGGCCAACACCATATCGTGATAACCTTAAGTACTATTCTTAAAGATTTTTTCTAATTTGAAATGCTTACTACGGAAACCCTGTAAGAGCTTTTGTTGGAATAGCACCTTACGGAAAACAAAAGAGTGCGAATGAGAGACAAACATCCCTAACTTCCCTGTACTGCCAATTTATGCTGGACAGAGTATAGAAATTGTGTGTACAAATTGTCTCCTGTGTAGGGGCTTTTGCTTATAGTGAATAATCTCTGTATGGCAGCCAATCACGAAAAACCAGTCTCCTTTCACAAAAATCTTTGGATTGGAAGTAATTCTCTATAAGCAAAAAAAAAGGATAGACTATTGTAGGCATTCTAACTCAAAAAGGCAAAATTAATTGACTTGTAATTTGAACCAAAGCAATACTCGTATATCTGCGCTTTTTGATCTCACGAGACGTTGTTGTTGGTTTTTTTTACGTTAAGTGGAGTTTTTCACTCAAAGTGGAAGAGATCCTTCTTGTTATTATCTTGAAGAGGAGTGACGGATGCTTGGCCTATTATTTTATTATATTATTGTTATTATTAAATCGAACGAGTAGTACCAACAATACCACTAATTTGTCCAGGGAACAAACTTATAGTCTAAGAGCCAGCAGAAATTGTTGGGTGTGAGAAGTAACCAAAAAAAAAAAACAGATGAGTTGAAAGCTGTTGTAGGCATCATGTTAAAAACAAAAGTCTTGCAGGCTTTAGTTAGTAATAATGTGCTGAAAACTATTTTGTTTTTTAAATTGACCAATTTTGGTTATACCAATTAATTCAAAAACTGATTTTTTAGAATATCGAAACAGTCTGGGAGAACGCAATCCACCTTGAAATGGCCTTGGAATCACCAATTTGTAATCTTACTTTACTTTAGGTGGCTCTACTGTCCGGGGTGGACCTGGGCCTCAGTCAACAAGCTTCTCCAGCCAGCTCGATCCCTGGCTAGCTGTCTCCAGTTTCGCACGCTAAGTTGGATGAGGTCCTCTTCCACTTGCGTGCGCCACCTGAGTCTTGGCCTTCCTCTACTGCGCTGTCCCTCGGGGGCGGATTCGAAGACTTTTCGGACCGGAGCATTGGTGTCCATGCGCTCTACATGACCCAGCCATCTCAGTCTTTGAATCTTCACTCTTTTGGCTAGGTCCATGTCGCTGTACAGTCCATACAGTTCGTCGTTGTATCTCCTCCTCCACTCACCGTCAATGCAGGCGAGACTGAAGATCGCCCGAAGAATTTTTCTCTCGAAGCAACCAAGAACACCCTCATCCATTTTTGATAATGTCCATGCCTCTGCGCCATAGAGCAGGACCGGGATTATTAAGGTCTTATAAAGTGTGACTTTTGTTGTCAGAGAGAGGGCGTTGCTAGTCAATTGCCTTCTTAACCCAAAGAAACAGCGGTTGGCAAGAGTTATTCTTCGCTTGATCTCAGCGCTGGTGTCATTGTCTGTGCTTATAGCAGATCCTAGGTAGACAAAGTCCTTAACTACCTCAAAGTTATATCTGTCTAAAGTGACGTTCTGCCCGAGACGTCGGTGTTGGTTGTCCTTTTTGCTTGACAGCATATACTTTTTCTTGCCCTCATTGACCGCTAAACCCATTTTCGCCGCTTCTATCGCAATACTCGCGAAAGCGCCACTGAAATTACGCTGCTTTCTCCCGATTATGTCAATATCGTCGGCGTATGTGAGTAGTTGGACGGACTTTTGAAAGATAGTGCCTCTTGTGTTTGCTCGGGAGTTTTGCACTATTCTTTCAGGTCCGATGTTGAAAAAATCGCATGACAGCACATCTCCCTGTCTAAATCCTTTCTGGACATCAAAGGTCTCGGTGAGATCTTTACCGACCTTGATGGAGCAGCGTGCATTCTCCATCGTCATCCTGCACATATGGACGAGTTTGGCAGGGATGCCAAAACTAGACATTGCTCTGTATAGCTCGTCTCTATAGATGCTGTCATACGCGGCCTTAAAATCGATGAATAGGTGGTGGGTATCGATCTGAAGCTCATGGGTCTTATCCAAGATCTGCCGTAGTGTGAATATCTGGTCGATGGTGGACTTTCCTGGCCTGAAGCCACACTGATATGGACCTATCAGGTTGTTGACGAACGGTTTCAGGCATTCACACAATACGGTGGATATGATCTTATATGCGATGTATAGGAGACTTATGCCTCTGTAGTTGGCGCAGTTCAGAGGGTCTCCTTTCTTGAGAATTGGACAAACAATGCTGAGGTTCTATTCAACGGGCATACTTTCGGCCGACCATATTTTACAGATGAGTTGTTGTATGCTCCTTACAAAGTACATCGCCTGCGGCTTAGAAGAGCTCGGCAGTCAGGTCATCCACTCCAGCAGCTTTGTTGGACTTAAGCTTCGATATAGCTATCTTCACTTCATCCAGGTCGGGTGGACGGAATTGTTAGTCATCATCATCCAAGTTGAAAGGCTGATTCTCCCTGACAGCGGTATTTGGTCCGTCTTCGCGGTTATATAGTCTGAAGAAATGGTCTTTCCAAATCCTCAGCGTCGACTGCGATTCTACTACGATGCTCCCTTGTTCATCTCTACAGGCTTCGGTTCGGGGTTTGTTTCCGTGGCATGTTACGAGTATTTTTACCTTTTGGTAAAACTTCCGAACCTTATTCCCGGAGTAGCATCTTTTTTTTTCTTTTTCTTCCCTGATCCCAAGTGACAGATCGTCATACGAATGTTAACCACCATATGCGTGGTTCGGTTTTTTATTCGAACGTTTTTTAAAGTTTTTGTTTCGCCGGCAGTCCGTCAAGTGGCAATATTAAAGTTTTATTAAATCGGGGAAAATTGTAAAACAGTGTCTTGCGTCGATCGCAATGTGATCAATCTGCTTGACTGTTGATTGATCAGGAGTTCTCCAAGTCCCCTTGTGTATGTCGAGATGTGGGAACTGCGTGCTAGCTACGACAATGTTTCGCCCAGCCGCAAAGTCGATTAGAATGAATCCGTTATTGGAGGTGGTGTTGTGCAGGCTATATTTTCCGAGTGTTCCAACAAAGATTCCCTCTCTTCCTAGCTTTGCATTTAAATCACCGAGGACAATTTTAATATCATAGCTAGGGCATTGCTCGTAGGTCTTGTTAAGGAGCTCATAGAAGGCATCCTTGGTGTCGTCATTTTTCTCCTCTGTGGGGGCATGCGCGCATATAAGGCTTATGTTGGCGAATTTAGCCTTGATGCGGATTGCTACGAGGCGCTCGCTCACATGCCGGAAGCTGAGAACTTCTTGTCTTAGTCTGCCTCCGACAACAAATCCGCATCCAAATAAGCGCTGCTTTTGCCGTCGATAGCAATTGCCGTAGTAGATGTAACAGTTTTTCATCTTCTTTTTGTCCGGCCCATCCTATTGCATTTCTTGAATGACGGTTATGTCTGCTTTGTAGCAGTCTAGGGCCTCCGCTAGTTGCTCGGCTGCACGTGATCTATTAAGGGATCTTACATTCAATGTGCATATCCGAAGCTCATTGTCCTTAAATCGTTTGCGTGGGTTGTCAACAGTAGATCTGTCCATATCCGAGGCTTGTTGGTGCTTCGTAACCTCCTTTTTTTTAAATGGCCAGGCAGTTACCCTGGCGGAACAACCCCCAAACCTGGAGGACCAGTTCCATTTTTAATGCCCCTAGGACGAGGGGTTGGTTATACCGAAGCCAGTAACCCCTTCCGGGATGTGAGCGCTGCTGTTGGCCCATAAAGGGCACGTCCGCCACCATCTCTTTTCCAAGACCCTGACTAAGTCCTGGAAATCCTTACCGGCCTGAGCTCCAAATATGTCGGAGTAGCCCGGATAAGGTCTTGTTTTGTTTCTCCGACACTAACCCTGATTTATGGCGCAGGAAACTCGCCATTTGCCCCCTTCGCTTCGCAATCTCTACTGTCACTCCCAGATGGCGCCTCGGGGAGGCGTGAAGTAGCGCTTATTAGCAGAGCTGCAAGATGTTCGGCTGCAGAGGCTCATTCTCGTCATTTAAGGAACCATCACCTGTCGGAAGATGCTACTTTTCCGAGGTCTTATACTAATCGCTGCCATCCAATTTGTAATCAGGGGAGTATTAATAACGTAACGGTATACTCCAATTTTGGTTATAACAGATATTTCGAAAACTGATTTTTTTTAGAATTTCGGAACACTCTGGTAGATTGTATGCCACGTTCAAATGGTCTTGCACCTTCATATTTTTTATAAGGCATCACTTTTCCACCTTTAGTAGCGATTAATACTTGGTTACTGTCATCGACTATCAGAGGCTAGTGGCAGCATCTTTTTCGCTGACTTTGTCATCGTTCGTGCTTAACTCTTAACTCGGCTCTAAGTCCACAAGTGTACCTTCATCACTTTCATTCTCTAATTTTACATTTTTTCTTCTCCTTCCTCTGGTGTTAGTGAGTGAAGATCTAGTGTGTTGTGAAGAAAGTAATCGCTGAAAATGACGTTAAGGCCAAGTAACCCTACGGGCAATCGGTACAGCTTGCCTGACACGCTTCCCGAGCATTAACATTAAAAAAGAAAAAAAACGGTTTCTGAACACATAGACCATTTTAACATGCTTCCGACACCACTACCACAGCAAATCCCATATTCATAGTCATTTTCCCGCCAAGTGAAAAAAACCCTCACCACATTAAGTGTTTTTCTTTTAAAAAAAAGCATAAGTAAAATCGTAAAATCGCTGATCTCTTCCTCTCCAAAGAAAATTTTGTCAAACCCTTGCCCCATCTCTGTCACGCTCCACGCAAACCTCAACTCATCAAAAGGCATTGTCTGCCTTTTAACCTTTTAAATGTACCCGAAGCAGAAATAATCAGCGAAATGAAAGTTTTATAAATGTGTTTAAGTTGAAAAGGACAGTAGAAGGGACGGAACGAGCCACAGGCCTCATTTTATTTATGTTTGATTAATACCGCCCACCAAGTTCAGTAAACATTTGCTGGTAAAAGGTTAAAGTCCAAGAATATTTCCCCAACCCGATGCGCTGCCAAAAGTGCCAGTTGCTGGGCTATACTGCAAAAAGATGCATAAGAAACACCACCTGTGTCACTTGCAACCTTCCACCGTATAACTCAGAAAAAGGTATGCGGATATCATGAGCAAACTGCGACGAAGAACATGAATCGTCTTAAAAAGACTGCAAACAATACATTAAAGCAAAGGAGATCTTATAAATCAAGATCATCAACAAATGCACTATTGCAGAAGCCGAACAGAAATATGCAGAGCAAAACCCTTCCCTTCCCTCATTCCGAACCTTTTCAACCGTCGCTAGATCTGTATAAGACCCTCTTTCGAATAAGTATAATGATGGCTCAAGCATTAAACCAAAAACCCGCAAAACACCCACTCCGGCTATGGCCCCCTTACCGCCAAACCCAACCGCAAACAATAAAAATGTTAAAAAAATTGAAAGTAATGTCGCACTATCCAAAAACGACACACCAACCAATAATTCTCATGAACTCAACAAAAACAAATCTTTCCCTCAAAGTAACATAAGACTCACTAACACCATAACAAAGCTAACGCGAATTGAACCTCCTTCCCTCTATAGTCTCGCACAGCCAAAAAAAGGTCAAGGAATTCCGATACACGACATTTTTCAACGGTAACATCTAATACAAACAAAACAGAATCCACCCTCTCTCAATCTAACGAACCAAAAATATAACAAATGTCAATCTCTTTTCACAACAATTTAATTCAACCCCCATAATCACCAACAACACATCAACTATATCAACTAATAACACTATCACCAAAAGACTATATTTCTAATTTCGAACCAGATTTCGATCAATATGACGACACATTTTAATACAAATAATCAGTCCGAATGCCCCGTTTCTTACACTCGAGGATTGAATCATGTATCCTCTCCAAACTGGAGGATTGTGTCAGCATACGTACTGTCTTTTTTATGATATACACTGTCAAAACTGTTACACCTCAGGCTTCTCCCATTATAAACGCAATTATAACGTAGATAAGTCAACCAAGCGTAAAAGTTCATCCTTTACAGTCCTACAATGTAACCTTAACGAATACCTTAATAACTACTGTCATTGCATATGAAACTAATATAACTATCGCTTAAGGAAATAGATGGTGGTGCCTCTATCGGCCCAAGTAGACACCCTTCCCTGAGTACCACAAAAATCTTACGCTCTTTTGCCTCAACAATCTCCATATGCAAATGCACTCATAAGGCATTGCATAACACAATTCCGCTCTAATCTAACCAATCCCATGCCATTAACTCGCTATGCACAAACCCACTCCACTCAAACATTGTGTTGTGTCGAGTAAGGTAGATACTTTGCAATGTGAATAACTCGTCGGCCTAACCCAACGCAGTGGCACACTGTAAGTTGCCTCGGTAGGTGAACGATCCTTCTGCACGTAAATCTGAATGATAATGGAAGTGAAGCGAAGGAAATGCACTCAAAAAAAATACACACACACATAGCACATTCCTTTTTGCTTATTTTGGTGGGGGCTAACGCCCCCATTTATTTTGCTTAGTACAAGCTAAACATGTATGACTTAAAACTAATAATAAAATAAAAAAAAAGGGATTAGTGATATGTGGACTTAAAGCCAAGGACGGTGAAGGAGATAGAATTTGAGGGAAAGTGTGCTGCAATTAAAATCGAAAACGGAAAGGTTGGAGTTTATCTTACGCAGCATACGGGAGATTGGTTCGTTAGAGCCATATGTGGTGCGGTGGATTGGTAGATAGAAGAGACGGGGGCAACGTAGATTTCGAGGGTTGGTGTTAAAGAAAATGGAATTGTAAAGAGACATGCAATCGACGGAGCCTGAGAGGAGTCGGTGAGTGAAAAGAATGTCTGCTGCGTCCCTTCGCTCCTCAAGGGTATTCAGGTTAATGATTTTGAGACGGTCTTGGTAGGGAGGTAAGTTTAGAGGATCTCTCCAAGGTAGACTTCGAAGTGCAAATCGAAGAAAACGACGCTGTATCCTCTCAATCCTAGATACATGAACTCGCTGATATGGACACCAGGCTTGGCTAAAGTACTCGAGAAGGGGGCGAACGTAAGTGATGTATAGTGATCTGGTCACGTACGGGTTGCAAAATTCTTTGGACCATCTTTTAACGAAGCCAAGTGATGAGTTTGCTTTAGTAATTATCTCATCAATATGCGAGCAGAAATTAAGCTCCCTGTCGCATAATATGCCAAGGTTCTCTATGCACCAGGTGGAAAAACTATTTACATCTGTTTGAAGGAGGCGAGAGTCATGTTGTGAGGAGATGGGTTTAAAAAATTTGGTATCGTCAGCATAGACAGAGAGTGCTGAGTGGAGAATGACCCTTTCAAGATCGTTAATGGTTAGGATGAAGAGAAGTGGACCTAGGTGACCTTGAGGAACACCTGAAGTGGCCAAGAGAGGGGCCGATAAGACTTCAGGTCTGTCATTAAAAACACTATAAAAACGATTATCCAGGTAAGAAGATATCCATTGAAGCAAAATGGGTTCAAAACCCAGGCGGGACAATTTGAACAGGATTAGTTTATGAGATATCTTGTCAAAAGCCTTACTGAAATCAGTTGTTATAACGTCAACTTCTTTACCACTTTCTAAGGCTGAGAGCACTGAGGACACGAATTCTACGAGGTTAGTGGAAGTTGATCTACCCTTCAGAAAGCCGTGTTGATTGGGGGAAATAAAAGATTTGCACTGGAAGCTTAAGGCTTCATACCAAATGCTCTCGAGGAGTTTGGGTATATGAGAAAGTTTAACTATAGGGCGGTAATTAGTGACTTCGCTCTTTAATCCCTTTTTGTGTATCGGTGTTATAAAAGAAGACTTCCATGTCTGTGGAAATTCACCTTGAGAGAGCGATAATCGGAAGAGATTTGCAAGTGGGTGTGAACACTTTTTATGAAATATGGAGGGAAGGCCATCTGGGCCTGGTAAGTATTCATCATTAAGTTGTTGTAATTTATTTTCTATTACTGTATGATCAAATCTTTGAAAAATAGAGGGGCCGATGGTAACTCCCCCAGTAAATATTTGAAATAAGAGGGATCTGGTACAAAGGAATTATTGGCAAAAATTGCTTAAAGAAAGAAGCAAAAAAGTTGGCTATGGTATGCGGATCGTTTGATGATATATTTTCGTATGAGAGGGATGGAGGAAAACCGTCCGATTTTCTTTTGTACTCGTAGTTAACGAATTGGTAGAAAGACTTAGGATAGTTTATAAGCCTTGTTTGCGCACTATCAAGGTATCGCTGATAGAGAACGTTGTAAAGCTGGGCGAATTGAAGGTATGACCCGAGATAGTTAGAATAGTGAGCACAATAGTTGGATCGGAGGAAAACTGCCCATAATTTGTTTCTATTGTTACATAAAGAGCGAAGTTTACGATTATACCACAAAGGGCTCGTAGAAGGTAGGTTGAAATCGCCGAATACGATGATATCATCGAGACCATCTGATAAGTTAATTAAATGATCAATTGCATCTAAAGCGAGTTGGTAGCATTCGATTGGTTGTGCGGGTAGGATGTAAAAACACATAACGTAGTGGGACCTGCCGACGGCCAATAGGACACCTCGACAGGGAGAATCATCATTTAGACGGATACGATCGTCATCTCGAAAAACATTGAAACTAGGGGGAATAATTCCTCGTTCTTTATATCGGGATTTAGATTAGTTTTGGTCAGATCGTAGACCTCAAATGGGAGAGCGTGAGATTGGCGCAAGACGGCACGGGTCTTAGTTCGCAGTCCTCTTTCGTTTTGATAGTAGAAGGTAATAGGAAGGTTATTTGGAGAGGGCGTAGGAGAGGATGGTCGAAACACTGGCAATGGTAGCACGCTAGGGACGAAAAAAAATTTCGTTGTCAGCTCTGCTTCGTTGGAGGTGTGAGATTCTTTTTGAGTGCACATGAAAAATGTACTCATAACGGATTTAATTTTATCCAGTCTACGCCTCCATTCGGAAGGTGTCCATGTGTGTCTTGGATTGAGGGGGCAGCTGGAGAATTTGAAGATTTTATTAACCGTGGTGGACGAGGAGGTGGTTGTAAAGGTGGGTCGACTTCGGTTTCCAGGAATTCAGTCAAAATGACGTATTGTAGTGGTAGATAAAAAGAAACTATTTATTTGTTATGACAAACAAAAAAAAATATACTGCAACAGCACAAATTTAATGTGAAACTTTGATGTTTACGTTTTCATACGAGTATAGCTCCTTAAAGTGTGGCTGGTAATCTTCTGTGCAACCCAAAATCATACAATTTTTGACGTGGTCATTTGTTAACACACTTCTGTACTTAGTTTAATTTACTTTTTGAGAAAAAGCACGTTCGCATAGATATGTTGACCCGAAAAATGCTTCAATTATGAGTGCACAGTGTCGTATGTTTTTGTATTTCACAGGATCCATTAGCTTGAAAACCTCGTCGCTTTTATTTTCTGCGCTTTTAAGAATGATATCACTGCGGAGTGTAACAATTACTAATTCAGCTTCCGCTTTGTTTATGAAGCAATGAGTTTGCATTAACGAAGCTAGTTTTGAAACATCGCTATTTATGAATGGATTTTTGACAAAAATAACGAGAGGTTCCATACAAAACATGTTGCCAAAACGAGTTTCGAATTCCGATTTCAGGAAAATGTTGAAAATTGTTCTCCTCTAACTGCCTCTTACATAAATCGATTTTTTTCATGAATGCTTAAATTGCACTCATCATGTCTGCTATGTATTTTTCTCTTGCAGTGGCGAAAAAGATTTTTGTCTGAAGTTTTTTCTCTCGAAATCAAAGATGCACAAAAGAAACTAAACTGGAGCTTCATTTTTGCAGATGGCTCAAAATCGAAATTCGGAACAGGTTTTGCAGTGGTCGATGAAGAAGGCAAAACACTTACCAAATGGGGAATTTTAAAAGCAATTGACCGTGCCAAAAAGAATAAAATCATTATTTGCACTGACAGTCTCTCAACAATACAAGCTATTATCAACATCGAGAACATTAACCCAATCATAGCACTTTTCAGGGATAAACTTATAGCGAACCAAAAAATAGTAAAACTCATGTGGGTACCAGAACATGTTGGTATAAAAGGCAATTAAGATGCAAACAAAGAAGTAAAGTCCGCAATAGCTGAACCACTAACAACTTTTTATATTTAGAATTATAAGGACATTAGAAGGAAAACCATACCATACTGAATAATTTTATCCAACAATCATCTCTCATAAGAAAATCAAATTATTTGCTCGTCTCCGATTAGGCCACACCAACCTTACTCACAGCCACCTCATAACCAAAGATCCACCTCCATATTGCAATATTTGCAATAACAGCAAACCAATATCGATAAAGCACACCATTTACGAATGCACTAAGATTAAAGAAGTAGCAAAAAATAAAAAACAAACATACTTAGCTCACTTAAAGATCCTTCAGAAAAAAATATAAACTTTATATTTAAAATTTTTTCCGACACAAAATCGTCAATTTTATTTAAAACTTTACTTAGTATGTACATTTATGATTATTAAACAAGCAACAGCGCAACTCTTCTTTTTTATATATAATACAAATCCAGATAACAATGTTAATTCCTAATTACTCGTAATTCATGTAAAAACAACTTAGAATTTCCTACAAATCTTTCTCTGCTTTAATGGATAACCACTTAAACTAAAGCAAGCCGAAAGCCATGGTAGCTAGTGCTTTCTTAGTTTCATATTGAAATTGTAACTGACCGTTACATATCAATAAAGTTTATAATAATAATAATAATAACACTGGGTTATGTCATATAAATATTAGGAAAACATTTTTTTATTTAATTTTAAAATGGTCTGGGAACAGCTTTGCCACACTCGAAACGTCTTGGACCAACATTTCTGCGATCAGATAAAAATACACTATACAATTAAAATAAGCATTCACTGGTTATATCATTTATCTCAATTTTGAAAAAAAAAAATAGTTTTCAGCACACCATTACTCACCAAAGACGCGACCATTTCCTGCAAAACTTTTGTTTTTACCATAATGCCTACACCAGCTTTCAACTCATCTGGTTTTATTTTTGGTTACCTCTCACACCCAAAAATTTCTGTGGGCTCTTGGTCTATGACATTCGTGAGTTGTGACCATATCACAATCAGAATAGGGGCATTAATGTTATCTTTATTTCTTACGCAATATTTGCCCCAATAGTACGTAATACTAGATTGATTCTCTATAAACAATTGAGTAAGAATTAATTTCGTATTCCGCTTTGTGTGGGTAAAATTCTTTGGTATTGTATGAAATAAAAAAAAAAAATATAAAAAAAACACTGTGGCGCTAGCAGCCCGGTATGGCCTAGCTTCTTGATACTCATTTGTGTTGCTCGTGTTGTAATTTTTTGTCACATCTGAGCGGGGCCTACGGTTTATCGCCGAGTCTGAAAGGCACTCCTTAGAATCGTCTTTTCGTAGGCAATTTCACTTTCGGGAGTTTGCCATTGCCCGGTGATGGCGATTTGAAAAATTGTTGATACCCCCGCCTGGAATCGAACCTGGATTCTCTGCGTGATAGTCCACTGAGCATTCATTTTTCATTTTCAATGCATTTTTATTAATTTAAATTCAGAAACTCTTACAAGCTATACAAAAAAACGCTTAAAAATTAGCTTAAATAACTTAGAAAACTATCTTATTCTAACTTACTGGCCCCATGCGGACACTCTAAGTTAAACATAATTCTTAATCTACATGTCTTTCGACGTTCCTTACAGTACTCCTTTTATTATTGCATTAATTTAAAAACTAAAACTAAGAAAATAAATTGTATTAAGCAAAAAACTTAGTAAATGGACATTTTTTTTTTGTTTTTCTCTTAATATAAAACTTACAGACTACTTAAAAAAAAATAAATCTTAAGCCTACTTAACCTACTTAAGCTAACTTATTGTATTGTTTAAGTACTATTTTTTTTTTTTTGTGTGGATTACCACTTTTATTAGAAGATGTTACCCATCTCTGTTGTTTTTTAATTTTTTTTTTGTTTTTCAGTTTTTATAATTTTTTTTTTTTGTTTTTTTGTTTTTTTATTCTTATTTTTTTTTTATAATTTTTGTTCTTAAATCTACCTTAATCCTACCTAAATCTATGTAAGCCGGCCATGACTAAATAATAGGCAGACCCGCTCTGCTTCCTAACGAAGCTATCTAGTATTGGAGAGATTCGACAATGGAGCTTCCCCTTCTTCTGCAAGCCACCAAAATTGTTGGTGCTGCCGAGCAACATCCCTCATGTCGCGACTCCCTACCGCCCTACTAAACCGGAGACGCTCCGCACTGCCATATGCGACGTCTCTGTCGTAGTTGAGTCGCCTGTCCGCAGCTGTTCGAGCGACGTGGAAGATTAACGGCACCGCTAATCTATCCTGGATCAGACCTTGTTTGTCGAGGTAGAGGAACGCTTCTGGAGCAATAAAGCCGTCAAAGCGAACTCTCTCGTGATACATATAATTGGGGTAGTAAGCCCCAGAGATCAGGTTGTTCGACGAGGTCATTGCTCTTGCAATGTGCCTTCGAATCAACTTAATAACAAAATTGTCCACTCGTATTAGGTTCGCCCTATTGTACAAGACCTCATTAGGATAGAATTTTATGTACTCAGACTCTGGTGTTCTGTACAAGCGAAGACAAGCCCTAAGACAAGCCCTCTCAAACACCCGAATCTTTTCCAAAAGACTTGCTCTCACGTTGAACCACACGGGACAACCAAATGTAAGCATAGGCCGAATAAGGGCCATGTAGCAGATCACCTTTACCCTCGCATCGAGTTGTCTGCTATAAAACAGTCTCTTTGTAAGGGCAAAAGTACCTCTGGCTCTGGCCAGAGCAACATCTATATGTTTGTTAAAATACAGATATTGATCTAGCCAGATCCCAAGGTATCTGACTACATTTCGACAAACAAGTGGCTGCCCGTGTTGTCCCACGATCTGAAACTTTCGCCAATTCTTTCTGGTATCCGCAGAGGCCCCAGACAAAGGCGTCCTAAACAGAATGGTTTCCGACTTCTGAAAGTTGATCTTCAACTTCCAGTCGTCGCAATATTGTTTAATTTTATCGAAGTCACGTTGCAAAAGAATGTTTATAACCTTAATCTTTGGACCTGATCTGTACGCGGTTAAGTCGTCTGCGTACGCTATGGCATGGTGAAGTGAGCCTATCAGATCGCTTGTGTAAATGTTGAAAAGGATTGGCGAATTGACCGCACCTTGTTGCAGACCGTTTTTAATGTTGAATGTACCAGTAGAAGTCACATCGCCATTTTTCACGATGAACTGCCTATCTGTGAGCATATTGAAAAGAATATACAGCAGTGGTTTACTAATGCCCAGTCTGTCCAACTTGTAGAAGAGTCCCTCTAACCATACGGTATCGAAAGCCTTCTCCAAGTCAATCAGGCAGGCACCCGTGCACTGTTTCTTGACTTTGTTCCATTGGACATCAGAAACCAGTTTAGACGCGGCATGAATAACATCATGCCCCGCCTTGAAACCGAATTGATTATCCGGAACTATATTTTTGTCCTCAACCCACTTTGTCAGGACTCTATTGATAACTTTTTCGAAAACCTTACTGATATTTGGAAGGAGACTGATCGACCGCAGATTCGCCGGATTGGAGGTGTCTTTATCCCTTTTGGGGATGGGATGTACCACCGCAGTTTTCCAATGCGCTGGATAATGTGCATTATTCATTGCATTGTTGAACAGGGTGGTATAAATGTCCACCGCTTCTAGTGGGAGATGTCGAAGCACAATGTTCGGTATTCCATCGGTTCCCACTGATTTCTTACTTCTTATTGTGTCGAAGATCGTTTGAAGCTCTTCCTTCGAAATGAACGGGGGTTGTTCCCTTTCATTGGCGAAGACATTATTTGCCATGTTCTCGTCACTGAACTAGGTGAAACCCGAGTTCTCGATTCGCCAGTTCACTATTTCATTTCGAAGGTAGAAATTGTGCACAAGGACTCGATTTTCCAGGTCGTGGTTGGGACCAATGATGTCTTTTGTCTTGTACACTTCCTGGAAAGTCGCTCCTATAGCCTCGACCTTCTCCTGCGGATCTTCGATCACAAAGAAGTTGTCATCATCAACAGCTTCATTCGGATCTATGCCTGCTGTTGAGAGTATGCGTTCGTTGTCAGTCGTTCGGGCGATTTTTAGACATGAAAGGTCGACTTGATCTTTCCTCCGAAATATTTTATTTATTTGCGGGAACATATTCGGGTTGCTGGTGTTTACAGCCTGAATTTTGTTGTTCCAATACAAACTTACAGAAGCTTTGTAATTTTCTTTTTATAATGTTTGGAGGTTTTTGATCGACGACTTTAATGTCATAATCTCCGGCTTTTGTCTGTCAGTAAACTGTCTGTACAAGGTCTTCAGTCTTGAGAGTAGTCTACTTTTATGTCGGTGCAGTGCGTCTATAGTTGAATTGCGGAACAAGTCTTCGTTGTCAGTGTATTGATACCGAGGTATCGTTTTGTCCATAGTCCGTTTAATTGTTTCGTCCATTAGTTTTAGATAACTGTCAATCTCCTCGTTTGACGGATTTCTGTTGGACGGTGGGTAGAGCGAATTAGAGGAGAGTGCTCTAGTCAGTGTCCTGGAGATGTGTGGCCAACGCACTCGACTATAGTTGTAGGAATGCCTTTGAACATATTCATCCAATTCCGCATTTTCGTTCGGAACGGTTATTTCGGTACTAAGACCGCAATGGTCACTGTCATACACAAAAGTGCGAAGACAGTTTACAGTTTGTTGGTTCGTACCTGTCAGTTGTATTCGTGTGTCAAACAGCAGGAGATCCAAATAGGAGCCGTGTCTAGGAAACGACGGACTATCCGTCGCCTTAAGGCCGAGTCGGTACATCACACTGTGATGACCCCACCAATTGAATAGCAGGTTTGGTGTATTATTTCCCCAATCGTTATGTTTGGCGTTGAAATCTCCGCCGATAATAAAATAGTTTTCCTCCAATTCCAGTCTCAGAAATCGAAAAAGTGTCTCGAGCTCTGAGATGAATAGGGTGGATTGAGTAGCCTTAGATGCATAAACTGACACCATGTATAACCGCTTTCCACTACGGAGAGGGATATACATGATGCATGCTTCTAGCACCTGAAACCTGCGTACTTCACGACTGTATATTCTTTTAAAACGTATACCTTTTCTTACGAAGATAGCAACGCCTCCTCCTTGTATGGAGTTGGGTCGATTTCTTCGCATGATTTTGTACCTTCTGTGCCTCATTTTGTGTCTTTTGGTTAGCTTAGTTTCGCTAACCAAAAGCACATCAGGGGCTTGGTCTTTAAGCAACTTAAAAAGTGTGGCTCTTCGCTCAATCCTAATCAGTGAATTAACATTCACTGCAAGGACCTTCAGGGTTTGCTCCGCCATGTACGTACCCATTACGACTGAAGGTGCGTTAGGCTCGGCAGCAGCGCGTATATTTGATCTACCCGCGAAGCTTGCTCGGTAATTTGACGTTGCCCCTGGATAGAGAGCAAGATGGCTAGCATGTCATTTGCCGGTTCCGGTGCTCTAGGCGCTGGGGCCTGAGAAGCAACCTTCGCTTGCTGTGCCGTATTTCCCCTACCTGCCGCCATTTGGGCGTAGGTAACCTGGGGAGTAACGGCTGGTGTTTGTGGTAGAACAGGTGGACGCTTAACTTCCACCTTTTGCTGTCGAGCCAGATTTACTCTTTTTATGTATTGGAACTTAGGACAACCCCGATAGTTTGCGGTGTGTCCCGTGTTCTTACATAAAACACAAGAGAGTTGGCTTTTTTCTGACGCTCCATCCCTACCTAGAGCCCATTCTTCCGACTTGTGGTTCTTACCGCACTTAACGCATCGAGGCTGCATTTCGCAGTTCGACGCGGCGTGCCCGAACCTTTGGCAACGAACACATTGCAAAATGTTTTCGTGCCTTTTTACTTTTTCCCAGTTAACCACCTGGTAGTCTAGGACATTGATACTCCTTAGACTATCCAGACGGCTTTCGGGACTGAGCTGCACCAGGAAGAACGGTAGCTTCCGTTTCTCCCTTTTGGCTCTGGCTGTTACAAATGGCTTAACCCCCACGAATTTGAGACCGTCGCACTCTTTCTCTTTGAGCAGTGCGAGGAGCTCCTCCGGACTAGTAGACGGTTCTAACCCCCTCAGCAGCATAGTTTGCAGCTTTTCCCCCTTCGGGGTGAAGGAGAAGAACTCCGTCGTCGAATCCCTTAACAAATTCTTTATTTTGTGGTAGCGCTCCACTGTATTACAGTGGATCGCATGCCTATCTACACTAAGCCTCTTAATGAAAAAATTTGAGCCTATGGCCGACTTACACAGTTCTATTGTGTCCTTGAGTTCCATCCTAAATGTAGTTATAGGAGGAACCCTTTGTTTTTGCTGTTGTTTCTGCTGCTGTGGTTGTTGTTGTTTCTGCTGCTGCTGTTGTTGCTGATGCTGTTTTTGTTACGATTGGTGTTGTTTTTGTTGCTTTTGTTTCTGCTGCTGCTGTTGTGGTTTCTGCTGCTGATGTTGTTGTTGTTGCTTTTTGTTTGCTTTTATGTGTTTTGATGTCTCTGGATTGGGCTGATGTGTTTTGTTTTGATTTTTTTGTTGTTCCCGTTGTTTTATCCGTTCGACTTCTTGCTGCTGCTGTTGCGCAGGCTGACTTTCTCTTTCCCTTCTTGCCATTTGTTTTGCTTTAATGGCAAGAACTCTCCGCTGCAGCTCTTTAATGCTGTTGTTGAGTGCACTCACTTCGTCCTCTTCGTCATCAGACTCAAAGGCCGCAAGCGAAGCGAATAAATTGTCGCCTCCCATATAGTGGCCTTCTCCACCGTCGGATACATAGTGAATAGCTGCCCTTGCCGATGTTGTTGGCACCTCTTCCCCTGGTCTGCCGGGCAGCTTTTCAGCAGACGTAGAAAGGGAAGGGCGCTTTACAAGGTTAGGAGTTGGCCTTAGCTTCCTCCTCCTTTTGGTAATTATTTTCGGATTACGGGCCGAAATTGCTGACTGGTCATCAGACGACATCACGTCATCCGCTGGTCCCGCTATTGGCATAGCGGACCGCTCCGTCTCACTCATCGTCTGAGTTCAATTCACTCTCGTGTTTAATGTAATTTTTATTTTTAAAAATAAAAAAAGTCACTAACTATTTCGGGAATCGAACCCACGACTCCCGCTTTATCGGCTAATGCCATTTCATTCATTTTTTTTTTCATTTTAAATGCATTTTTATTTAATTAATTCATTGATTCTTACATGCTAGACAAAAAACGCTTAAAAATTAGCTTATATAACTTAGAAAACTATCTTATTCTAACCTACTGGCCCCATGCGGGCACTCTAAGTTAAACATAGCAATTAAATTTTGTCTTTCGACATACCGAACAGATATTTCTTTATTTTTTTACATTAAGTATAGTTAAGACTAAGAAAATATATTTTTGAAATTTAAAAAACTTAGTAAATTTACATTTTTTTTTGTTTTATTATATTATTAAAACTTTAGACTAAAAAACTAAGAACTACCTAAAATAAATCTTAATCTACTTAACCTACTTAAGCTATCTTATTGTTTAAGTATTATTTCTAAAATATTTTTTTTTTGGTGTGGTGTGGATAACCACTTTTTTAAGAGAGAGTTACCCATCTCTGTTGTTTTTTTTTTTTTTATTTTTTTTTTTAATTTTTTTTTGTTATTTTTATATATTTTTTTATTTTTTATTATTTTTTTTTGTTTTTATAATTTTTGTTCTTAAAGCTACCTTAACCCTACCTAAACCTATGTAAGTCGGCCATGACTAAATATTAGACAGACCCACTCTGCTCCCTAACGAAGCTACCCTGCACTAGAGGAATTCGACGATGGAGCTTCCCCTTCTTCTGCAAGCCACCAAAATTGTTGGTGCTGCCGAGCAACATCCCTCATGTCGCGACTCCCTACCGCCCTACTAAACCGGAGACGCTCCGCACTGCCGTATGCGACGTCTCTGTCGTAGTTGAGTCGCCTGTCCGCAGCTGTTCGAGCGACGTGGAAGATTAACGGCACCGCTAATCTATCCTGGATCAGACCTTGTTTGTCGAGGTAGAGGAACGCTTCTGGAGGAATAAAGCCGTCAAAGCGAACTCTCTCGTGATACATATAATTGGGGTAGTAAGCCCCAGATATCAGGTTGTTCGACGAGGTCATTGCTCTTGCAATGTGCCTTCGAATCAACTTAATAACAAAATTGTCCACTCGTATTAGGTTCGCCCTATTGTACAAGACCTCATTAGGATAGAATTTCATGTACTCAGACTCTGGTGTTCTGTATAAGCGAAGACAAGCCCTAAGACAAGCCCTCTCAAACACCCGAATCTTTTCCAAAAGACTTGCTCTCACGTTGAACCACACGGGACAACCAAATGTAAGCATAGGCCGAATAAGGGCCATGTAGCAGATCACCTTTACCCTCGCATCGAGTTGCCTGCTATAAAACAGTCTCTTTGTAAGGGCAAAAGCACCTCTGGCTCTGGCCAGAGCAACATCTATATGTTTGTTAAAATACAGATATTGATCTAGCCAGATCCCAAGGTATCTGACTACATTTCGACAAACAAGTGGCTGCCCGTGTTGTCCCACGATCTGAAACTTTCGCCAATTCTTTCTGGTATCCGCAGAGGCCCCAGACAAAGGCGTCCTAAACAGAATGGTTTCCGACTTCTGAAAGTTGATCTTCAACTTCCAGTCGTCGCAATATTGTTTAATTTTATCGAAGTCACGTTGCAAAAGAATGTTTATAACCTCAATCTTTGGACCTGATCTGTACGCGATTAAGTCGTCTGCGTACGCTATGGCATGGTGAAGTGAACCTATCAGATCGCTTGTGTAAATGTTGAAAAGGATTGGCGAATTGACCGCACCTTGTTGCAGACCGTTTTTAATGTTGAATGTACCAGTAGAAGTCACATCGCCATTTTTCACGATGAACTGTCTATCTGTGAGCATATTGAAAAGAATATACAGCAGTGGTTTACTAATGCCCAGTCTGTCCAACTTGTAGAAGAGTCCCTCTAACCATACGGTATCGAAAGCCTTCTCCAAGTCAATCAGGCAGGCACCCGTGCACTGTTTCTTGGCTTTGTTCCATTGGACATCAGAAACCAGTTTAGACGCGGCATGAATAACATCATGCCCCGCCTTGAAACCGAACTGATTATCCGGAACTATATTTTTGTCCTCAACCCACTTTGTCAGGACTCTATTGATAACTTTTTCGAAAACCTTACTGATATTTGGAAGGAGACTGATCGACCGGAGATTCGCCGGATTGGAGGTGTCTTTATCCCTTTTGGGGATAGGATGTACCACCGCAGTTTTCCAATGCGCTGGATAATGTGCATTATTCATTGCATTGTTAAACAGGGTGGTATAAATGTCCACCGCTTCTAGTGGGAGATGTCGAAGCACAATGTTCGGTATTCCATCGGTTCCCACTGATTTCTTACTTCTAATTGTGTCGAAGATCGTTTGAAGCTCTTCCTTCGAAATGAACGGGGGTTGCTCCCTTTCATTGGCGATGACATTATTTGCCATATTCTCGTCACTGAACTGGGTGAAACCCGAGTTCTCGATTCGCCAGTTCACTATTTCATTTCGAAGGTAGAAATTGTGCACAAGGACTCGATTTTCCAGGTCGTGGTTGGGACCAATGATGTCTTTTGTCTTGTACACTTCCTGGAAAGTCGCTCCTATAGCCTCGACCTTCTCCTGCGGATCTTCGATCACAAAGAAGTTGTCATCATCAACAGCTTCATTCGGATCTATGCCTGCTGTTGAGAGTATGCGTTCGTTGTCAGTCGTTCGGGCGATTTTTAGACATGAAAGGTCGACTTGATCTTTCCTCCGAAATATTTTATTTATTTGCGGGAACATATTCGGGTTGCTGGTGTTTACAGCCTGAATTTTGTTGTTCCAATACAAACTTACAGAAGCTTTGTAATTTTCTTTTAATAATGTTTGGAGGTTTTTGATCGACGACTTTAATGTCATAATCTCCGGCTTTTGTCTGTCAGTAAACTGTCTGTACAAGGTCTTCAGTCTTGAGAGTAGTCTACTTTTATGTCGGTGCAGTGCGTCTATAGTTGAATTGCGGAACAAGTCTTCGTTGTCAGTGTATTGATACCGAGGTATCGTTTTGTCCATAGTCCGTTTAATTGTTTCGTCCATTAGTTTTAGATACCTGTCAATCTCCCCGTTTGACAGATTTCTGTTGGACGGTGGGTAGAGCGAATTCGAGGAGAGTGCTCTAGTCAATGTCCTGGAGAAGTGTGTCCAGCGCACTCTACTATAGTTGTAGGAATGCCTTTGAACATACTCATCCAATTCCGCATTTTCGTTCGGAACGGTTATTTCGGTACTAAGACCGCAATGGTCACTGTCATACACAAAGGTGCGAAGACAGTTTACAGTTTGTTGGTTCGTACCTGTCAGTTGTATTCGTGTGTCAAACAGCAGGAGATCCAAATAGGAGCCGTGTCTAGGAAACGACGGACTATCCGTCGCCTTTAGGCCGAGTCGGTACATCACACTGTGATGACCCCACCAATTGAATAGCAGGTTCCCTCTAGTGTTTGGTGTATTATTTCCCCAATCGTTATGTTTGGCGTTGAAATCTCCGCCGATAATAAAATAGTTTTCCTCCAATTCCAGTCTCAGAAATCGAAAAAGTGTCTCGAGCTCTGAGATGAATAGGGTGGATTGAGTAGCCTTAGATGCATAAACTGACACCATGTATAACCGCTTTCCACTACGGAGAGGGATATACATGATGCATGCTTCTAGCACCTGAAACCTACGTACTACACGACTGTATATTCTTTTAAAACGTATACCTTTTCTTACGAAGATAGCAACGCCTCCTCCTTGTATGGAGTTGGGTCGATTTCTTCGCATGATTTTGTACCTTCTGTGCCTCATTTTGTGTCTTTTGGTTAGCTTAGTTTCGCTTACCAAAAGTACATCAGGGGCTTGGTCTTTAAGCAACTTAAACAGTGTGGCTCTTCGCTCAATCCTAATCAGTGAATTAACATTCACTGCAAGGACCTTCAGGGTTTGCTCCGCCATGTACGTACCCATTACGACTGAAGGTGCGTTAGGCTTGGCAGCAGCGCGTATATTTGATCTACCCGCGTAGCTTGCTCGGTAATTTGACGTTGCAGCTGAGCCATTTGCCCCTGGATAGAGAGCAAGATAGCTAGCATGTCATTTGCCGGTTCCGGTGCTCTAGGCGCTGGGGCCTGAGAAGCAACCTTCGCTTGCTGTGCCGTATTTCCCCTACCTGCCGCCATTTGGGCGTAGGTAACCTGGGGAGTAACGGCTGGTGTTTGTGGTAGAACAGGTGGACGCTTAACTTCCACCTTTTGCTGTCGAGCCAGATTTACTCTTTTTATGTATTGGAACTTAGGACAACCCCGATAGTTTGCGGTGTGTCCCGTGTTCTTACATAAAACACAAGAGAGTTGGCTTTTTTCTGTCGCTCCATCCCTACCTAGAGCGCATTCTTCAGACTTGTGGTTCTTACCGCACTTAACGCATCGAGGCTGCATTTCGCAGTTCGACACGGCGTGCCCGAACCTTTGGCAACGAACACATTGCAAAATGTTTTCGTGCCTTTTTACTTTTTCCCAGTGAAGCACCTGGTAGTCTAGGACATTGATACTCCTTAGACTATCCAGACGGCTTTCGGGACCGAGCTGCACCAGGAAGAACGGTAGCTTCCGTTTCTCCCTTTTGGCTCTGGCTGTTACAAATGGCTTAACCCCCACGAATTTGAGACCGTCGCACTCTTTCTCTTTAAGCAGTGCGAGGAGCTCCTCCGGACTAGTAGACGGTTCTAACCCCCTCAGCAGCATAGTTTGCAGCTTTTCCCCCTTCGGGGTGAAGGAGAAGAACTCCGTCGTCGAATCCCTTAACAAATTCTTTATTTTGTGGTAGCGCTCCACTGTGTTGCAGTGGATCGCATGCCTATCTACGCTAAGTCTTTTAACATAAAAATTACAGCCTATGGCCGACTTACACAGCTCGATTGTGTCCTTAAGTTCCATCTTGAATGTGTTGATAGGTGGAACCCTTTGTTTCTGCTTCTGCTGTTGTTGTTGCTGCTGCTGCTGTTGTTGCTGCTGCTGCTGTTGTTGATACTGCTGCTGTGACTGTTTATGTTTCTGCTGTTGTTGTTGCTGTTTCTTTTGCTGTTGCTTTTTTTGGGGTTGTTTTTGCTGCTCCAGAGCTTGTACCGGTTTATGTATTTTTTGTTGCTGTGGAGTACTGCTCAACTGTTGCTGAGAGGTCAGAAGTTGTTGTTGCTCCTTCTCCCTCCTTGCCATTTGCTTAGCTTTAATGCTCAGTACTTTATTTTGCAGCTCTTTGATGCTGTTATTTAGAGCTGCAACCTCCTCGTCTTCGTCCTCTGACTCTGAAGCCGCCAGAGATGCGAAGGTATTGTTACCCATATAGTGGCCTTCTCCACCATCAGACACGTTTGGGTAATTGTCATGGTCAGATTCAGCTACCGCCCTTTTTGACGTTGTTGGCGCCTCTTCCCTTGCTCCACCCGGCAGCTTTTCGGTTGAGGTTGAAAGAGAAGGGCGCTTTACCAGGTTCGGAGTTGGCTTAAGCTTCCTCCTCCTTTTTATTCTTATTTCTAATGTTGCTGCTGTTGTTGCTGTTGTTGGTTTCTGGTGGGCTGGTTTAACGGCCTCATCATCAGATGACATCATGCCACCTTCTGATCCCGCTATTGGCATAGCGGACCGCTCACTGCCACTCATCGTTCGATTGAACCTTGTTTACTATAATAATTAGTCTTTTTAAACACTTTTAAAAATAAAAATGAACTTGGGTTTTCCGGGAATCGAACCCACGACCCTTGCTTTGTCAGTTCAGTGCCACTAACACCAGGCTACCGAATAACTCGAAAAATTGTTTGTAATTTTTACACTAAATTTTTACAATATATTCACTCTTCCGCACAAGAAGCCGATACACGTCTGTTCTCCGTGGAGATCAATGAACGACTGATCGGCTAATGCCACTACCACCGGGCTACCGATACACTTGCAAATAGAGTTCTTAATGTTCGTTTTACGAAAGCTGATACTATTTTATTTCACTTTGAAAGCCGAAACACGTTTATTCCTCACGGAGGTCTATGAACGACTGATAGTCCAATGAGCTAACTATCACGCCATCGCCATCATTGCATGAACTGTTACAAATAAAATCGTAAGTTTGTATTCCTGTAAATATTTAAATTTTCGTGAATTGGTTTTCTGATCGATATATTCTCTTAACTTATTATATTTTTTCACCCATTCATCTATATAAATTGCTGGTCCTTCCAACCCGAATTATAAAAAAAGTGAACCGCGTAGGCGTAGAATAGACAATTTGAATCTTTGTAAAATTCCATGTGTGAATCGGTGCATTCGGTGAAATTTAAACTTTGCCATCTGATTGCATATTCCCTTTCAATTATACACTAATTTGTAGACTATCTTAAGGGGGCAGGTTCTCGTACATTATCTAAATATTCTTATTTCATTAACCAAAGTTGTAATAATTAAATAATGAGTGCTCTGAAATTACAATTGCAGCGGGAAAATGCAAAAGGGCGATTAGATCGAGCATCTACATTCGTGGGTGCAATCCAAAAATCTACGACCTTTGAAATTTTAGAGATTCTATTGCATTAAATAAACCGAACGAAACGTGGTTAGAGTTTTCTTCATTGCAAAATGACTATTTGCCACATGTAAAATGAAATGACCTCGTGGTCACCGAAAGTGATTTCGCGGTGTATGAAGAAAAATATTTTGTGGTGCATTCGAAGCATGTAAAAGCGATTCGCGAGAGACAAGGTGTTCTTTAAAAGGAGTCAGATGGTCCGGTATTAAAACAGTTAATGAATCGGCAATCAACGTTTCTTGAAAACTCAACTCATCATCAAAGCAAAACTCTGTTTCGATTAATTTACCTTCTACCGTAATTCCATCGTTTTCTGGAAACTGTAAGGATTGGCCGACCTTTCGGGATCTTCTCATAGGGTCTATTGACAGTAAGAAGAATCTTACTGAAATACAAAAGTATCACTACCTCAAGTCATTCCTTCGGGATGATGCGGTCAACGTTATAAAACATATTTCCTATTTCGGATGGAAATTTTCCCGGTGCATGGGATTGTTTGGAAGCGCGGTAAGATAGGATAAATTTAATAGTGAAATCGTTCATACAATCCTTTTTGTCGCTTCCGGGAATCATTACATTACTTGTGTACAAACAATTCGTTAGATTACTGATGGGGCAAACAAAGTTGTGTTCGGTGTAAAAACGTTAAAATAGACAGCTCGTAACCCACCCATCATTTGTTAATAACCACTCGATTGAAGAGTCGTTCGCAGATCTACGCAGAGAGTAAACGTGTTTCGGCTTTTCCTAAAGTAGAAAAAAATTGTTTTAAGTTTCCTCACAGTGAATCAGTTGCGATTGTTTTAACTGACTTCGTAGCCAAGCGTGTAGCGGCGTCGGTCATCTTCAATAAGATAGCTTAAGTAGGTTAAGTAGATTAAGATTTATTTTAGGTAGTTCTTAGTTTTTTAGTCTTAAGTTTTAATAATATAATAAAACAAAACAAAAAATGTAAATTTACTAAGTTTTTTAAATTTCAAAAATATGTTTTCTTAGTCTTAACTATACTTAATGTAAAAAAAAATATATCTGTTCGGTATGTCGAAAGACAAAATTTAATTGCTATCTTTAACTTAGAGTGCCCGCATGGGGCCAGTAGGTTAGAATAAGATAGTTTTCTAAGTTATATAAGCTAATTTTTAAGCGTTTTTTGTCTAGCATGTAAGAATCAATGAATTAATTAAATAAAAATGCATTTAAAATGAATGAATGAATGGCGTCGGTCATCTTCAAATCGTGGGACACGAGTTCAATCCCCGACAAAACTCGAGTTTTTTTTTTTTTTTTTTTTTACTTTCAAATTGTGTAAACAACAATTCAAAAAAAAAAAAAAAAAATAAAACAATAAGTGATAATTAAATCACGTGATGGGTGGTGGAGAGCGTTCCGCTCTTCCCATGGCGGGTGTAGCAAAAGGTAACAATAATGTTGCCGTTGCCGTGGCGAAAGCCATCAAAAGGAGGAGGGGGTTGAAAACCACTCCTAATTTAACGAAGATAAAAATAAGTGCTGCGTTAACAGCTAAAACAACAAAACCATCACAAGAAAACAAAAAACAAGCAGATGATGCGTTAATGTGCATCTCTGATGAGGTCTATTATGAGGGGGGCAACAACAACTTTGCCTCTCTAGCGACATCCGAGTCGGAAGATGAGGATGAAGCAATAGAAGAGATTAACAGCAGCATTCAAAAGCTAAGAGAAAAAGTGCTTGCTATCAAGCAAAAACAAAATGCACGTAGGCAGAGGGAGCAATCAGAAGTAGAGAGCTCCCAACAACAAAATCAACAACAACAGAAACAAATACCGCAGAAACAACAAAACCAGGAGCAGCAGAAACAACAACTGCAGCAAACAAACCAGCAGCAGCGGAAACAACAACAGCTGAGACCACAGCAGCTTAAAAAACAGAAGCAGCAGCAGCAGCAACAACAACAGCAGCAACAGCAGCAGCAGAAGAAGAAGGACAAGGTGCCTCCTATCAACACATACAAACTTGAGGTAAATGCTACCAAGGACCTATGTAAGTTGGCCATTGGTAATAATTTTAAAATTACGAGGTTGGGGAACGATCGCCATGCCATCCACTGTAATACAGTGGAGGGCTACGCGAAAGTGAAAGAGCTCCTCAAAGAAACGACGACGGAGCACTACTCATTCACACCGAAGTGTGAAAAGCGGCAATCGATGCTGCTGAAAGGGTTGGAACCGTCTTCTGATCCTGAGGAGATCCTGGCACTGCTCAAAGAGAAGGAGTGCGAAGGACTCAAATTTGTGGGGGTAAAGCCATTTACCACAGCTAGAGCCAGGCGGGAGGAACGGGGTCTGCCGTTCTTCCTGGTGCAGCTCAGTCCCGAAAGCCGTCTCGATAGTCTAAGGAGTATCAATGTCCTAGACTACCAGGTGGTTCACTGGGAAAAATTAAAAAGGAGCGAAGGCGTTATACAATGTGTTCGCTGCCAGAGGTTCGGGCACGCCGCATCGAACTGCCAAATGCAGCCTCGATGCGTGAAGTGCGCAAAGAACCACAGTTCCGAGGAGTGTGCTCTGGGTAGGGACGGAGCATCCGATAGGACGCAGCTCTCATGCGTGTTATGTGGGAACGTGGGACACACCGCTAACTATCGGGGTTGTCCTAAGTTCGCCGACATTAAAGAAGCAAAACTGGCTCGGCAGCAGAAGGTGGAGGTCAAACGTTCACCTGTTAGGTTTCAAACACCAGCCGTCACGTCCCAAATTTCCTACGCCCAAATGGCGTCAGGTAGGGGGGCTACGGCACAGCAAGCGGCTGTTGCTTCTCCGGCGCCAATGCCGAGAACAACAGAAGCTGCACCTAACATGCTGGCCATCTTGCTCGCAATCCAAGGGCAGATGGCTCAGCTGCAACAGCAGGTGCAAGAACAGGCCAAGCGGGTGGACCAGATCTACGCACTGCTGCCGGGCCTAACGCAACACATGTCGTAATGGGTACGCACATGGTGGAGCAAACTTTGAAGGTCCTTGCGGTGAATGTTAATTCACTGATCAGGATCGAACGAAGAGCCACGATGTTTAAATTGCTACAAGACCAAACTCCTGATGTGCTTTTCGCTAGCGAAACCAAGCTAACCGATAAGCACAAGCTGGAGTACAATAATTATATTGTTAGAAGAAGAAACCGGCCCAGATCCAAACGTGGAGGTGGTGTCGCGATCTTCATTAAAGAAGGTATAAAATTTCACAGAGTGTACAAGAGAGTGCTACGCAGGTTCCGGGTGTTGGAGGCAGTCGTCATTTACATCCCGCTCCGCAGTGGAAAGCGGCTGTACTTGGCCTCTGTTTATGCATCTGGGGCTTCACAATCCACCTTATTCATTACAGAGCTCGACACACTTTTTCGACTTCTGAGGCTGGAATCGGGGGAGAATTATTTTATAATCGGCGGGGACTTCAACGCTAGACACAGAGATTGGGGAAATAATTTGCCAAATACTAGAGGGAACCTACTACTCGATTGGTGGGGTCAGCACGATGCCATGTATAGACTCGGTCTTAAAGCGACGGATAACCCGTCGTTTCCCAGAGGCGGATCTTATTTGGATCTATTACTGTACGACGAACGTATACGACTGACAGGTACGAATTTACAAACGCTTAACTGTCTGCGCACATTCGTGTATGACAGCGACCATTGCGGTTTTAGCACCGAAATCACAGTTCCCAACGAAATTGCGGAATTGGAGGAGTTTGTCCAAAGATACTCTTACAACTACAGTAAGACTCGATGGACACGCTTCTCCGCAACCTTGACAAGAGCACTCTCCTCGAACACGCTCCACCCACCGTCCAATAGGAATTTATCAAACGAGGAGATCGATAAGTACCTTAAACGAATGGACGAGACAATAAAACAAACTATGGACACTACAATACCGCGGTATAAACAAATGACTAACGAAAATCTGTTCCGCAATCCTACTATTGACGCACTGCACCGACGGAAAAGTAGACTTCTGACAAGGCTGAAAAACTTATACAGACAGTTTACAGACAGACAAGACCCAGAGATAAGGACACTGAAGTCGTCGATTAAAAATATTCAAATGTTAATCAAAGAGAATTACAGAATTGCTGTAAGTTTGTATTGGAACAACAAGGTTCGGGCTGTAAACACCAGCAACCCGAATATGTTCCCGCAAGTAAATAAACTATTTCGGAGAAAAAATCAAAACGACCTTCAGTGTCTTAAAATAGCCCGGACTACAGACAACGAACGGTTACTAACAATTGCAGGCATTGATACAAATGAGGCCGCTGATGATGACGACTTCTTTGTGATCGAGGATCCACAGGAGAAGGTTGAGGCCATAGGGGCGACTTTCCAGGAAGTATACAAGGCCAATGATATCATTGGCCCTAATTATGACCTGGACAATCGCGTCTTGGTGCACAACTTCTATATTCGAAATGAAGTAGAGAACTGGCGATCCGAGGGTTCTCGTTTCACCCGGTTCAGCGACGAAAATATGGCAAATAATGTCATTGCCAGAGAAGGTGACCTACCCCCGTTCATTTCGAAGGAAGAACTTCATGAGATCTTCGACACAATCAGAAGTAAGAAATCAGTGGGGACCGATGGTATTCCGAACATCGTGCTTCGACATCTTCCTCTAGAAGCGGTGGACATTTATACCACCCTGTTTAATAATGCAATGAATAATGCACATTATCCAGCGCATTGGAAAACGGCGGTGGTTCAACCTATCCCCAAAAAGGGAAAGGATATATCCAATCCGGCGAATCTCCGGTCGATAAGTCTCCTTCCGAATATCAGTAAGGTGTTCGAAAAAGTAATCAATAGAGCTCTGACTAGGTGGGTTGAGGACAAACATATAGTTCCGGATAATCAATTCGGTTTTAAGGCAGGACATGCTATCTCACATGCCGCGTCTAAACTGGTGTCCGATATCCAATGGAATAGAGCCAAAAAACAGTGTACTGGTGCCTGCCTAGTTGACTTGGAGAAGGCTTTCGACACTGTATGGTTAGAAGGTCTTTTCTACAAGCTGGCTAGTCTGGGGATCAGTAAACCACTCTTGTACATTCTTTATAATATGCAAACCAACAGACAGTCCATCGTGAAAAATGGTGATGTGACTTCTGTTGGAATATTTCAAATTAAAAATGGTCTTCAGCAAGGCGCGGTCAATTCGCCGATCCTATTCAACATTTATACAAGCGACTTGATAGGTTCACTTCCCCATACTATTGCGTACGCAGACGACTTGATAGCGTACAGAACAGGTCCAAAAATCGAGGTCATTAATAGTCTCTTACAGCGTGACTTCGATAAGATAAGACGATTTTGCGATGGCTGGAAGTTGAAAATAAACTTTCAGAAGTCGGAAACCATTCTCTTTAGGACGCCGTTGTCTGGAGCCTCTAGTGATACCAGAAAAAATTGGCGAAAGTTCTCGATCATTGGACAACACGGACAGCCTCTTGCCTGTCAAAATGTAGTCAGATACCTTGGGATTTGGCTAGATCAGTTTCTGTATTTTAACAAAAATGTAGATGCTGCTCTGGCCAGAGCTAAAGGCGCTTTTGCCCTCACAAAGAGACTGTTTTATAGCAGCCAACTCGATGCGAGGGTAAAGATAATCTGCTACATGGCCCTTATCAGGCCCATGCTGGTATTTGGGTGTCCCGTGTGGTTCAATGTACGAGCAAGCTTAATGGAAAAGATTCGGGTGTTTGAGAGGGCTTGCCTTAGGGCTTGTCTTCGCTTGTACAGAACACCAGAGTCGGAGTACAAAAATTTTTATCCTAATGAGGTCCTTTACAACAGGGCAAACCTAATACGAGTGGACAACTTCGTAATTAAGCTGACTCGAAAGCACATTGCAAGAGCAATGGCCTCGACGAATAACCTGATATCTGGGGCTTACTTCCCCAATCACATTTATCATGAGAGTGTGCGCTCTAACGGCTTCGTTCCACCGGAAGCATTTCTCTACCTTGATCAGATCGGGTTGATCCAGGATAGATCAGCGGTCCCGTTAATCTTCCATGTCGCTCGGACAGCTGGGGACAGGCGACTCAACTACAACAGAGACGTCGCACACGGCAGGGTGGATCGTCTCAGGTTCAGTAGGGCGGTGGGGAATCGCGATAAAAGGGATGTCGTTCGGCAGCACCAGCATTTCTGGTGGTTGAATGATGGGGAAGATGTTTCGTCGTCGTTTCCGTCAATTACGGACCAGCCTCACTAATGAGGCAGAGCTGACCAATCTATTTGCTTTGTAAATAGCGATGGCCAGCTTACATAGGTTTAGGTTAGCATTTAAGTAATAGATATATATATTAGTATATACCAAGGTATATACTAATGTATATATATAATTGTGTACAACGTCTATATGTGTGTATGTACGTATTGTATGTAGGTTAGGTAGATTAAGGTTTATTTTAAGTTAGATAATAAGTTTTTATAAGAATAAAAAAATATGTCCATACGCTAAGTTTTTTATCAAAAATATTTTTTCTTAGCCTTAAGTTTAGTAAATAAGAAATCCTAAATAAAATGTAAATAAAGTCGAAAGACATAAAAGAATTTAGAGTAGCTTAGAGTGCCTGTGTAGGGCCAGTTAGTTAGTATAAGATTGTTTAGTAATTATAAGTTAGCATTTAAGCATTTTTTGTTAGTATGTAAGGATTCATGATTAAGAAAATAAAATGCATTTAAAACTGAAACTGAAACCACTCGATTGAACTCAATCTTCGCAGGCAAACTATATTACCAACTGTATTAATCAATGCTTAGGATACGAGCGGAAATCTTATTACTTGTCTGGTTTGGTCTTTCGGTGCTGAATCTATCGCTCAAAGGCTCCGAAATCCTCGTACCTATGCTCGAGTTCCCATTTTCGGCTTGTAATCCATCGAAGCTAGTTATACAAAAGGATATATCGCAATTGATCTGTGGACACTAGTAAATTCAAATTCTTTGTTCGTTGAGGTCTTTAATCTTAGTAAGCTCACTTCGAAATTATCAACTCACTCATTTGATGCTTCTTCAAGCTCACATATACGAGTACAAGGGTTAGATCTGACAGACCCTCATTTGAAGGTTAATGCTCACATTTATGTGTTTCTAGGTGCTGATAAACGTTGGTGCATATTGAGGGGAGATCAAGTAAAAGGGTATAAAGGTGTTCTATTTGCCCATTGTAGTTCGCTTGGCTAGGTAATTACCGGAGAATTGTTAGATACGACAATGCCAGAAAACACGTTTTCTTTTTTGCACACAATAGCTAGCGTAGACATCTTACTTCAACATTTTTGGGAAATGTTGCACTTCCTTAGGACGAATTAATCATCAACGACCCAGCTGAGTAGCACTTTAGTCAAACATTTGCCCGTTCTCAGGCTGGAAAAAATGTAATTTCATTGTCTTTCAACACACCGGAACCTACCTTCGGAAATTCGTTTCGCCGATCTCGCGATTACAATCTATGGAGCGTAGATTTTGGTAGTGTGGATATGTTTTCACATCAGATGTTGTAAAGATGTTTCGTCAAATTTGGGTGAACGATCAGCACACAGATTTTCAGAGAATTGTTCGGCGAAATGATCCTACGAAAGAAATTGAATACTTCCGCTAACGCACAGTAACGTACAGTACCGCGTCCGCTCCGTTTATATCTGTTTGAGTTCTGAAGCAGTTGGCATTTGATTAAGTGACGTATACGTTGATGATGTGATGACAGGCTCAAATTCAATTGAAGATCTTATTGCTAAAAAATCAGAGCTTATCACGCTATTATCTATTGTTAAATTTGAGCTCCGAGAGTGGAGTTCGAATTGTTGCCCATTGCTCCTAATATACCAAGGGATGAATGCGAGTACTCTATTTTCAACCCCAGGCGAACGAAATCAAGGTACTTAGTATGTTTTGCAATCCGATAGCTAACGAATACTTATTTACAATGTCAAAACACCCGCATTCCTCATCGCCAACCAAACGAAGTCTACTTTTGGACACTTTCGAATTGCTGGCTGCTTCCATAATATTGTTTAAAATTATTTTCCAAGAATTCTGGTCATTTGAATACAACATTGGTTAGGATGATCCCTTGCCAGACCTTCTAGGGCAACGGTGGAACATTTACCGGCAGGATTTTCACTACTTCAAACAACTTCGCAAGACAAATATTTACATCTATGGAAGATGTGGAGTTACATGGCTTCTCGGATTCATCGTCATTGGCTTAATCTGCTGTTATTTACAGTCGCTGTATGACGGAAGACGGAACATGTAAACTAACTATAATTGTGGCTAAAACTAAAGTTTCTACGTTAAAATAATTTCGATTTCGCGATTGGAACCATTCGGCGCGTTACTTTTGACTAGATTGTTTAGTATCATCAAATCGTCTACAGATTGAGAACATTGACCGAAACCAAAATCATCATCAACATGTTGAGGAAAAACAATCGCATAAAGTTTTAGTTACATCAAGCGAAACTGACATAAAAGAAGACCTCGTAGAAAAACCCTCTTCGTGGTATCGTTTCCAAAGAACAATCGCGTATTGCATTCGATTTTCGGTCAATTGCTACACTTCTTGTCTCAGCTTAAGTGAGAAACCTACAAGGGGCAAAAACTATTATCCTTAAAACAATCTAAATAAAATCATACCGTGCGTATATTCGGTCCCTAATAAACAATCACCAATTTCCTGCCAAATAAAAATTTCTCAAATACTCTCCCTTTATTGATGAAGGGGGATTCCTTCGAGTTGGAGTAAGAATCAAACATGCACTTGTATTATGTAGCATTATTCTTCCCTATTCTTCTTCCTTATTATAGGAGACATACACAAAAACTATTTACATGAGACATTTGCGACAGTTCGACAGCGTTATTGGAATTTTGGTAGTCGAAATCTAATCCGGTATATAGTCCACAATTACAAAATCTGTTTTATGCAAAGAAAGCAAACAACCCAGCAACTGATAGGTGATTTACCAGCTCAGAAAATTGAATTAAGCCGCCCTTTCACCAACACTGGGTTCGATTATGCTGGACCAATCACCATAAGTCTTTCTCGAGGTCATAATCCGAAATTTTCAAAGTGGGCTAGTGAGTCTTCTCACTATTGACACCTTCCTTGTTGCATTGCGCCGGTTTGTATCTCGTTGTGGTTTGTGTTCCAATAAATATATCGATAACGGAACCAATTTTCAAGGTGCTCGTCGTTACCTAAGCGATAAGTATAAATTACTCATGTCAGAAACCTACAATGAAACCATCACGGCCTCACTGGCCAAGGACAATATCGCATGGCATTTCATCCCACCATCTTCACCACATTTCGGCCTTTTATCGGAGACTGGTGTTAAATCGGTGAAACTGCATCTACGTCGAATTGTTAGATCATCCATTTTGACATTTGAGGAATTATACAAAGCTCTCACTCAAATTGAATCTTTTTTAAATTCTCGTCTTTTGGGTTATGTGTCTGATGATGATTTATATCCTTTAACACCCGCTCATTTCCTCATAGGTGCACCTTATACGGCTTTTCCAGAACCTTGCCTATTCAGCATACCATTAAATCGTCTACAAAACATGGTACAAAGATTTGGGAAACGTTGGAGCAGCGATTAACTAACAACACTTCAGACACCGTCGAAGTGGCAGAAGAATAACACATGTGTAAGACCTGGTGACATAGTTGTGTCAAAAGAATCAAATCTTCTTCAAGAAAAGTGGCTTCTCGGCAGAAATGAAACAGTAGCATCAGGAGCAGATGGATATGTTCGCGTGGCAACAATCAAGACAAGTCGGGGCTCATTTGTACGCCCTATCACCATTTTCCTGAAAACTAGTTCCAGGGATGCTTCGGAACAGATGTGCATTTATTTTTGTTTTCTTGTTATTTATTCTTAAGTTAATTCTCTAAAAACAATTGAGTAAGAATTAAATTCGTATTTCGCTTTGTGCGGGTATTCGTTGATTGGTTTTCTTAGTGTTTAAACAACTAGTTCGGTTGATGGTCTTAACCATAGTATATGAATTAAAGAGAAGGTTCACAGCGCAATATTTTCCTTATCTTTTTTTGACCTTGGTACTGTTATCCTTTCTGTGTATTCAAATTTTTTTTAGGAGTTGATAGCAACACACGCCAATATGCATGAAAAGGATATAAAACAAGGTAACACACATCTTGGAATCTGAAACATTGCAATAGGGTGTAATCATATATTTACAATACATGACAATCATTTACACGCTAAATGCGTAGTATAAAATCTCTGGGGGCAGCAAATCACGAACGCATAAACAAAAGGAGAAAAACCAGTCTGTTTCCATTTTATTCGTATACATTACACAGCGTTTTGCACTATGGAGAGGAAGAAAAATTATTCCCTAAAATCTCTGGGGGCAAGCAAATTTTCTATAAGGAAAAAATGACGGGTATGCATTCTAATTCAGGCAACAGTATTCAGTATTCCAAACATAATGGAAATTATTACAACACACATTACATTTACAATATATTTTTGGAAACATTTCTCAGGATTTCTATATTTTGTATTTCTTTTAAATTTTCCACTTGATATAATATGATTAAACTTAAGTGTTTCATTAACATTGTATTTTTCCCTATAATTTGGATAATAAAATCTTTGTTTTTGTATTTGTTTTACATTTGAGAATCAATCAGATAACTACCAATGAGCTTGATATTTGATTCATCACATGTCTGATTCAACATATCATTTGCATTTTTTATAAATAAAATTTCATCGTTTTGCTTTTTTCATATTTGTATGTTTTATTTTTGTATTCTAAAATAAATTCATTATATATGTATCAATCTCTACTAAATGTTTGTTAGGAATCGGTGCTAGGAGTTTAAGTGGCAATGTGATATAATTTTCTTAGGATTTAGCGACTCCTAATTTTATTTGCTTTATGTTATGAAAATCAATTTTGTAAGTTTCAATTTCGTCATTGGTAAGAATATTAGGATGTAATACGAGTATGTTACTTCTGGCTAAAAAAAAAATTTATTTTGAATATGTTCTATCTTTGAATTAACATATTTTAATTTGAATTATTGGTCAAAATATATTTACTTCACTACTTGTTCTCTTTCTACTCTGTGTATGGTATTAATCTGCCGTAAAATTGATTCCCTATAGTTACTTATAGTTTCCTTCAAAACATTAAAAGTATTATTAACGAAATCATTTTGATTTATTTATTTAATGTTACTTCTGAATTATGACTGTTCTCTGATACGTTCCCTAGGTGTTCTTGTATTGTCTTGCGGTCTTCGTCGTCCATCATTCCGAATAATCACTTTTGTGCAGATTGATACTAAAATGATTAAACTACGTCTTTCTCTTTTTTGCAGTGGAACTAGAGTTCTAATCTTATGGACTATATTTAAGATTTCTTCGTTTAACATATATCTTTTATCTAGTTCCAGTGGCGTTTGATTTAATTAAATGTTTTCCACTAGTGCTATAATTTCGATTTTTTTTAGCACGTGAAGTATTATGTCCGTTTCATTTGTAATAGTTACGTCTGTCAATTGTAGTTTAACATATCCGTTTTGTTCGTTTTTGCCTGAACGTCAAGAAAATGTTGAGAGTTAGCTTGCTTAATCATCATCAATAGGGTTTTCCATGTAGTCAGCTGAAAATTTTAGAGGTCTTTTAACGATTGTTATGTGAAATTTGTCTAATTTTACTTTCTTATATTTAGCTTATCTTATTTTCTTTGTTAAATTTAAATTCTTATAAACTTTTTCTAAACTGATCTTACCCGTTTGTACCTGCTGAGGAGCAGTTGTTATTGTTGAATGAAATCTTTCGTTATAATTTTTTACTGCTCGTTGCATTGCTTGCTTTGTCGTTAAAGTGCTATCATTAAGCAATAACATTTTTAATTTTTCAACGTATTTTGTTAAATGTAAACTTATTTCCTCTTTTCTAAAGTTCCTGTACTTGAATCGCTTTAAACCCATTGTTTGCTACAATTTTATTTGGCTTCCTATTTTAGCAAAATGCTCCTCTAATTATTCGATTAATGTAATATGGTTCCTATCAGTGAAATAATATGCGACTCCAAAATTTGTCGATTACCGTCAGAAGATTGCACTTCTTGAAAACATAAGTGTTACATGTATAATCTGACTAATATTTGTTGGTGTTTCTGTAAATTTAAAATTTGACGTTATTGGATTACGGTCATACTTTACTGCTTTACAATCGTCACACTGACGTATTACTATTTAAATCAACTCTAGTAACTAAGGCTAATATACTTTGTATATAATCTAATTAAATGTTTCTTGGATACCTGAGTGCAAGCTTTCAGTGACATGGTACAAAGGTATTTGTTTAATTGTTTCAACTTCTGTTTTTAAATCTTGTGCTCTATATGAATATTTAATTAATTGTATCTGTGGTTCATTGGAAAATATTTCAATTAGCTTTTCTTGAGCGATGTTATATTAGTAATCGGGAAGTTCGGAATATATTCCGGTAATGCCTTCCTATGAATCTCCTAAATATGTCTGTCAATCTTGTCATGTCATAGTCCGCTACGTAAATTTTCCTTTTTCCATTTATGACTGCAATCTCTTGAGTTTTGTTGTTTTTTAAAATAATCTGCGTTTTATATTTGTTTACGATTTCTTCTTTGATAGCTACGTATATGATCAAGCAATTCTTCCTCTCCTGAGAGTATGGTTGCAGTCGTCATGTCGTTCTCTATGTTAAATATAACGTCTGATTCTAAGTCACTTTTGTTAGAAAATGGCAAACAATTTTCTTTGTAAGGGGGTTCCGATTCCTCTCCTTTTTCAGATATAACGTCCTCGTTATTTTTCGTTGGGCTTAGAAAATCTGCCATTTAGTATCTTCACCCTTTAGGTATTCAATTTCGAATTGGTATCCTCCCAATTTGAGTAACCAACGTTGATGTCATGGTGACATGTCTTTTCCTCGGTATTCAGCGTGGCGATATTTTTAGGTTGATTGTCGGTTAGAATTTTAAACTTTTTTTCATACAAATATGGTCTGAAATAGTTTATGGACCACATAATGGCTAGAAATTCCTTGTCCGTCGCGGAATAATTGCGTTCATGGTTGCTTAACGTTCTGAATGGGAAGCGGACAGGGTGATCTCCTTGTGAAAGAACGACGCCTATTGCATAATTTGAGGCATCATATTATATAATATTTGAACAATGTCTTTGCTCTAACATGTTCTTTTAGTGACATACCAAAAATTAATATATCGTCCAGATAAACGACGCCAGTTTTGTTAATGTAGTCTTTCAATATATGATTCATAAGACGTTGGAAAGTTGCCGGGGCGTTTTTTTTGGACCAAATGGCATTCTTATGAATTCGTAGAGTCCATGTTGCGGCGGAATGCAGTTTTGGGTCTGTCTTCCCTTTTTATTAAAACTTGGTGATAATTCTTTGCTAGGTCTTTCGTTGAGAAATATTGGGCCTTACCCAGTTTGTCTATGATCTTATCGTTAACCATTGCATCGTTTAGTTTTCTATAATCTGTAACGATGCCGTATTGCTTTTTTCCTGAATTGTCTATTTCCTTGGGGACCGCTATCAAGTGACTGGAGTATTTTTAATTGCTCTGTTGTATTATACGTTTCTCTTTCATTTCTTTTGTTTGTCTCCTGACTTCATCTGCATGACAAGGTGGGTATGATACAATTTTACATTAACTTGATGATCAGCCAGTCGGGTTTGTACTCTTAAACGAGCCGGTCATACTTCCTCTCCCGTCTTATCCAATCCGTTTTTCTAAAAACATAAACATTGCTAAGCGCGGTCTTAACATATTTGAGGATTCTTTATCCTCGACTTATAAATCCAGGAGAACGATTGCTCCTAAAATGTCGCGTAGTGGCAATTATTTCAGTCCTCTGGAATGTCATCCTGACACGGACAATGAAGACGATATGTCTCTGAGTCTCTGAGTGTTAGTCAGATGCCTGTAAAAAAAATTATTGTTCCCCCCATTAAAATACTACACAAAACCAGTGAATATGTGCATCAACTGCTTAAAGATCTGAAAATAAATGATTACTCCATTAAAAAAATTTCAATAGGAATAAAATTGTTTTGTGAATCAATTGATTCATTTCATACAGTGAGCAGTGGCTTAAAATGTAGAAAGTGTCAATTCTTTTCTCACGACCTTAAAAGCGAAATGTCGTTTAAATTTACTCTTTTCGGTTTAGATGAAATCCCTCTAGACTCTCTTTAAAAAAAACTAATTTCTCTTGGACTAAAGTGTTAAGACATTAAAATGATCAAGAAAAATCATCCAAAATTTGTAGATTTCCTTTGCGTTGTCTATTTCGAAAATGGATCTGTTCGGCTATCCGATCTCAAGAAAAATGTGAAAACTATATTTCGCACGCAAGTGAGATGGGAATTCCATCGCCGTCCAAAAAACAAATTGACTCAGTGTCATAATTGCCAAATGTTTGGGCATGGAGAGAAACACTGCCGCCATGTCAAAACATGCTGTTGTAATTGCTCGGGAAATCATCCAACAAACACATTCACATCTACCGCCATCTCAAAATGTGCAAACTGCGGCGGTAATCATAAATTCACTGATTTTACTTGTGAAAGAAATATTTACAAGTTAGGCAAAATTCATCACCAAGAACAAATCGATCTCGTGTTTTGACTCGCACTGCTTCATCACATAGCCAACAACCTGCCAAGAGCTTTAACTTCAGCAGCATGAACGATTTTCCATCGCCCCCGAAGACGCGTCATCAGCAAGTGACTCCTGAGCCCGAAAAAGCTCTTTAACGAGGTGTATAATCAGCGCACGTAGCCGTACCCCAAAGCTCTTCATCTACGGAAAGCTCCTTGTTCTCTCATGAAGAACTTACATCTCTTACAATGGAAATGATCACCAAACTTGGAAAATGCAAAACTTGAGCAATTTAATGTTATAGCACAGCTTGCAAGTAAATATCTATATTCCAATGTCAAGTAATAGACAAAATATTATCAAGCTTTTATGTTGGAATGGAAGAGGCATCCGCAAAAAAAGCATTGAATTCCTCAATTTTATTTCAAATCTTAATGTTGATATATGTTTGTTATGTGAGACTAGGCTCAGTAGCAAAATAAAGTTTTCATGTCGTGCGTACAATTATCTGTGTTATAGACTTAATCGTGTTACCAATACTGGTGGCGGAGTTGCCATCTTAGTATAAATTGGTATTGTCCATTCTCTACTGCCCAAAGTAAATACTACACTCATTGAGAATATAGGCATTGAAATCACATTTGAAAATAACTTTAAACTAACAATTTTCGCTGTTTACTTCCCTGGAGGAGTATCTAATTGCTCACAAAGCCCAATGCTTGAAAAACGACTTAAGGCGATTAATCAGTAATGATCAGTGTGTTATTGGCGGCGATTTGAATTGCAGGCATCGTAACTGGGGCTGTGTAAGAGCAAATTCGTGGGGTATATTCCTTCTGCATACAGATACACTCCTTCCACACTTCACTTCTTTCTTCCCAACATTCCCAAAGTACTTACTCCACCTGTTGTCATCAACGCTTTAAGCTCTGATCATCTTCCAGTCACCTGTGATATTCTATCTTGTCCAAAAACTCTTAATGTGCAATACTTATATTTTAACAAAGCAAACTGGGATGTATTTCGACACCACCTCTCATTTGCTCTCAACAATTGTTCCACAAATTAAGAGTCGACAACCCCTTGCATGCAAGTTGATGATTCAATTTGTCCTCTAGAGGCCAAGATAAAGATAGCATACAATTTGCGGTTTCAAGAAAATCCCAATGCAATAGGTCTGCTATTCTTCCTAGATCTATATGAAGTTTAATAGAAACCAGAAACGTTTTTAGACGAAAATGGCAAAGATATCGGCTGATCTATGATTTCCGAGAAATGAATTTTCTAACACGATTAATTCGAATGAAAATTGCAGAGTTTAGAAACAACAGTTGGAACATAAAACTTAGCACACTCGATCCCAATTCCAAGCCATTCTGGAACATTAACAAAATAATTTTAAAAAAACATAACCAGATTCCCAGTTTGGCTGTTAATAATTCGTTAATCACATACAGTAAAGGCAAATCTGGGCTTTTAGCAGACGTTTTCCTAAAAAACCATTTAGTGTCCGAAAACATTGTTTCTGTAGTGGAATCTGAGGTTGAAGCTGAAATGTCATCATTTAACGTAATAAGTCCGTTATTTCCGCCGGACGAGCTTGTTCCCTTAGATGACGTAGAATTCATTATCTCTAATCTGAAATGTAAAAAATCGCCTGGTTTCGATGGCATAAATAACATTACTATTAAAAACCTTCCCTTAAGTGCAATAAAGTTCCTCCAGTTTATTTACAATGCTTATTTCCAATTAAACTATTTTCCCTTAAAGTGGAAAAAAGCAAAAGTAATTGCATTGCTAAAATCAGGAAAGGACCCCAGCAATCCAAATAGCTACAGACCCATTAGCTTGCTCAATGGATGCAGCAAAATTTTAGAAAAACTTATTAAAATGAAACTGGATGCTTTCCTGAAAAACAGTAGGCTTCTGCCCCAAGTGCAATTCGGCTTCCGCGAACGACACAAGTTTCAAGAATTTGTAAGGAAGCAAAAGAAAGCTTAAACGGAAAACGGTCAACTGGTTAAGCCATAGAAAAAGCGTTTGAATCGGTTTGGCACAATGCCTTAATCTACAAACTTATAAAATTCGGTTGCCCCGAATACCTCACTAAAATCATGCAAAACTTTTTAACCGTTTCACTTAATGGTACGATTTCTACCGCGAAAGTTGTACCTGCTGGTGTCCCACAAGGCTCGGTTTTGGCACCATCCTTATTTAATATATTCACCAGTGATTTTCCTGTCATTCCAAACTGTCATATAGCACTTTATGCTGACGACTCGGCTTTGTATACGTCTCATACTAGTGGAACAGTCATTGCAAATCACTTACAAAACGGCCTTAATAGTTTCTTTGAATATTTTAAACATTAAAAAATCAAAATTAATGCTGAAAAATGTCAATCAATCTTTTTCACAAGAAAAAGATCACCTTGCCATTTTCCTCCAAACAATTTAAAAATTAATAACTGTGACATACCGTGGGCTAATTCCGTCAAGTACCTCGGGGTGTACTTAGAGCCGAAATTAACCTTCAGTATACATATAAAGAACACCTTAAATAAATTAAACATCGCTATCAAAATTTTGTATCAACTGATTAATCGAAAATCAATACTAAGTCGTCAAAACAAACTGATATTGTTTAAAGTCGTTTTTCAAGCAATAATTACTTATGGTTGTCCGGTATGGGGGAATTGCGCAAGAACATACGAGTACATTAAAAAACAACAGATAGAACAAAACAAAATTCTTAAAATGATGTTGAAACTTCATTGGGACTTTTCAACAGTGATTTTACATGAACAAGCCGGCATAATTCAAGTTGCCAGAAGAATTGAAATACTCAATGAGAAGTTTTTTTCGAAATGTCTTAATGTCTGTTGTTACTGAGCTTACGCCACTCTAATTCCATAATCCTTTATATTTATTTATTTATTTTTTTTTTTTTATGTGCAATATGTTTATTGTGTGTTTATTTATTGTTTATTATTTATTATTTATTATTTATTATTTATTATTTATTATTTATTATTTATTATTTATTATTTATTATTTATTATTTATTATTTATTATTTATTATTTATTATTTATTATTTATTATTTATTATTTATTATTTATTATTTATTATTTATTATTTATTATTTATTATTTATTATTTATTATTTATTATTTATTATTTATTATTTATTATTTATTATTTATTATTTATTATTTATTATTTATTATTTATTATTTATTATTTATTATTTATTATTTATTATTTATTATTTATTATTTATTATTTATTATTTATTATTTATTATTTATTATTTATTATTTATTATTTATTATTTATTATTTATTATTTATTATTTATTATTTATTATTTATTATTTATTATTTATTATTTATTATTTATTATTTATTATTTATTATTTATTATTTATTATTTATTATTTATTATTTATTATTTATTATTTATTATTTATTATT